>NW_020869147.1:587229-592229 GCF_003789085.1 Penaeus vannamei
ATACAATGTATATACCACACATATTAAATACTATATATATATATAATATATACTATATACAAACATAACAACTACACAAATATATATATATATATAATACTGTATATATATTATACATATATGCTACTATATCTTGTATTAACATATTATATACATATAGTATATTACATATGTATAATATATACATACATATATATGTATGTAATGTATATATGATATGTATCTTATATACAAATATTATATAGATTATATATATATATACTATATATATATATCTTATATATATAAGGTATATATAATGTTCTGTGCTGTTGATGTGTGTGTGGTTGTGTGTGTGTCGGAGAAATTTGTGTAAGTGTGTGCTGTTGTCTGTCTGTCTGAATCTGGTATGGTATGTATTGTATGTATACTATATATAATATTTGCTGTATTGATGTATGTATATCATATATACATATATAATATATATAGATATAATCATTTGAATGTATGTGTGTATGGTATGTATGATGTGTGTGTATGTGGTATGTGTATGTATATATATATATTACTATATATAATCATCATACTATATATATATTACTATATTATATACACCACACACACACACCACGACACACACACACACACACACACATATATAATATGTATATATATGTGTGTGTGTGTGTGTGTGTGTTGGATGGAGACGATGTGTGTGGTGTGGATGTGGTGTTGTGTTGTGTGTTGTGTGTGTGTGTATTTGGTGTATGTATATAATATATATAATGAATATACAGTATATATATCATATATATAAATAATATATATAAATATATATATATAAATAACTCAAGTATAATATATAATATATATGATATAAATATATTATATATACATATACATACAAGATATATATAGTATACATAGATAAGTATATATATACATACTACATATATATTACATAAATATATGCATATATATATACATATATAGTTACATTATATAAAGATATATATACATTGTAAATATAGTATATAACCATAATATATACATGCTACAAATATATAATATATATATAATATATATATATCTATATACCTAGAAATATACAATAATTATAATATTATATATACTATATATACATATAATATACAGTATATATATACATATATATTACTATGTACAATATAATATATATATAGATATATAGTATATAAATATAATATATATATATTATATATATAATATATATATAATATATATACAATATATATATATACATTATATATAATACATATATATATATATAATATATATACATATAATATATACATATATATATACAGAAGATATATATAGTACATATAATATATACACAACAGTTAGATATATACATATATAATATACATATTATATACATTATATATATAAATAAGTATACGATATAAATAAGCAATAACATATATATATATATACATATACATATAAATATAGTACATATACATAATAATATACTATATATACATATATATATACAATAATACATATACTATATATACATATCACATGTAATAGTATGAATAGAATATGAGAGCAATTATACAATTATACTATACATATACATATATATATACATATATTATACATATATATTACATATATGTATACCAGTATATATATACATAGATCATCAGGATATACATTATATGCGTATACATATAGTAGTATACATATATATATACAATATATAATAACATATATATATACATATATATATATAACATAATTAATATATACATATATAGTAACACATATTATACATATATAGTATAGATACAAATATACATACAGTATTATATACATAAACATATACTATATATACAGCAGACATATTATAACATATAATACATATATATATACACAGTGATATACCATATATATATGACAATATACAGTACTATACATATATACATATACATATATGACATTATATACATTATATATTACATATAGCATATATACATAATATACATATATATATACAGTATCTATATATACATATATATATACATATATAACATATATATATAACATATACATAATATACATAATATACGTAATACATATATTACATATATACATATATATACATACTACATATATACAGCTATATATATACAGATATACATATATAAACAATATACAGTATAATTATACATAAATACATATATAACATATATACAGTACTATTACGTATACATATAGCATATATACATATGATAATATAGCATATATAACCGATATATACATATATATATACCATATACATTAGACATATAGAGTAATATAATTATACATATATAAGTATACATATACAGTATGTATACATATATATACATTATACATATATACACTATAAACATTATACATATATAACATGATATTATACAATACATTATATACATATATATAGCATAACATAGATACATATATATTACATATACATAGATATACCATATATTATATAACATATACATAGATAATACATATATATACCTTACCCATTATATAACATATATATAATGACATAGAGTAGATATATTATATATAGTATATAGCATATAATATATATACGTATAATATAGATAACATATATATACATAAAGAATATAATATACAGTATATATATAAACATACATATAGTATACATATATACTAATATACAGTATATATAGTACAACCACACATATATATATATACAATATATAATACACACACAGTATATATAATACACAGCACATATATATACACACATATTATATAAAACACCCTATTAACACACATATATATAACACACATATATATACACACATATACACAACACACACACCACATATATAATATTATAGTATATATTATATAGTAATATAATATATATATTTGTGTATATATATCTAAATATATAATATATAGTATGTGTGTGTGTGTGCTGTCGTGTTGTGTGCCGTGTGTGTGTGTGTGTGTGTGTGTGTGTGTGTGTGTGTGAGTGTGTGTGGTGTGTGGTGTATGTGTGTGTGTGTGTGTGTGCTGTGTGTGTGTGTGTGGTGTGTGTGTGTGGTGTGTGTGACATGTGTTATATATAATAAATATATAAAATATATATAATATAATAAAATATATATATAATATACATACCACAATATAATATAATATAATATTATATATATTATATTGATATATATACTATATATATATATATACACAAATATAAATATATATATATATACAATATATATATATATATATATATATATTAATATATTATATAATATAATATATCATATATATACATAATATATATATATATATATATACTATATATATATATATATATAATATAATATATAGTAATATATATATATATATATATTATATATATAATATATATATAGTATAATATATAAGACAAATAGTAGCGAGCGAAGAGAAGAGGAAGCACCTGCGGGGAGGGGAGGGAGGGGGGGGGGTTAGAGGGCCACATGGACGCATCCTCCAGGAAGACGCGTCCCATTATGCGGAGTCACTCTTTCTCTCTCTCGCCGAGGAATGCGGGGCACGGCGGCCCTCAGGTGTGCCACCGACTCACCTGCCCGCACTCACTCATGTAATGCCTGCCTGTCTGCCCGCTTCCTTCCTGTCCCTCCCCCCGCCCTCGGCCGCCCACTCCACTCCCAGCCCACTTTCTTGCGAGCGGCAGTTGTGTACATTGTGGCTGCGGGGGTACAAGGGGGTACAATGCGTCCGGAGTGCGTACGACCTCGCCTTCTTTATCCCCCTCTCCCCTCAAGCTATCTCGTCCTCTTGTCCGCTATTCATCCCGACCGACCGACGCGGGTCCATCCTCTCGGCTTCATTAGCAAGCGATGCTGGCTGGCGCTCGCACCCCTTCGCGTCTTACCCATCCACTCGTTGCTCACTCCCATCGCCCTCCCCTCCTCCCGTGCGTCCCCTGCCTCGTATCCTTCGCCCGTGCACCCGCCGTTGCTTCCCTTCCTTCCCCAGCCTCTCCAACACTCCTCCATCTCCCTCCCCTCCCGCGCGTCCCCCTGCCTCGTATCCTTCGCCCGTGCACTCCCGCCGTTGCTTCCCTTCCTTCCCCAGCCCTCTCCAACACTCCTTCTCGCCTTGCTCCAGATGCCCTACATTCACTTCCATTTTCTCATTCCGTTTCCCCGCATTCCTCTCCAGGCCCGCCCCTCCCGCCTCCTTCCCCGGAGCCCCCGCATATAAACACGGCACAAAACCTGCATCCACAACGCGCTCCTCCACACAAAGGGAACACAAACATCTAACGAGGCTCGCACGGCCTTCCACACCTCTCCGCCCGGCGCTCCCTCCCTCCCCTCCTCCCTCCCTCGACGCTTCCCTCGTCTCTCCCCTCGCACCTCTTCTGCCTCCACCTCTTACACTCCCCTCACCGCCCATTTCCATCCCTTCTCCCCTTCACATCTTCCCCTCCACAACTACTTTCTCACATCTTCCCTGCCCTTCCTTTCTTCCCTTCACTTCTCTCCCCCTCCTCCTCTCCTCTTATCCTTTCACATCTCCCTTCCCATCCCCTTCCCCCTCCCCTACTACCCTTTCACATTTCCCGCCCTCTCTCCTATTACCTCTTCACATTCCCCAACCTCCTCTGCTGTTTCCCTTCACATTTACTCTCCATCCCTGATCTCAAGTGCATGCCTCCCTCCCCTATTTTTAAAAAATCTTACTCCCCATTCCCACTTTCCCTTCCCTATTGCCCCTTCATATCTCCCCCTTCCCTCCTCCCTTTAACTCCCCTCCCCTATTTCACCTCCGCGTCTCCCCCCTCCCTTCTCTATTTCATTTTCATTTCCCCTCCCGTCCCATCTCCTATTTACGCCTCCACGTTTACCCCTTAGCCTCCCTTCTCCTATTACCCCTTCACGTCTTCACTCCCCATCTTATCTCCCCCTCCCCTTCGCATCCTCTCCCCT
>NW_020869147.1:602229-607229 GCF_003789085.1 Penaeus vannamei
GAAGCGAAGCAGATAAACCGAAGCGGGGACGCCGACGACAACCGTGTGCGTTCACCTGCGGCTCCTTCGCGCGCGCCAATTGGGAATAATCTTCGATATTAACTTTCCCAAATGTCACGAGGGCCACTCCGGAGGGCCCGGCGCCGAGGAGCTGGCTGGCGGAGGCGACGCCCTGCGGTGCGCGCCGGAAAGGCCCGGAATGCGAGGGGGACCGAGAGACACGAGCCAAGCAAAAGGGTGTGAGTGGGAAACGGACGGGTAGAAAAGGGAGAGAAACGAGAAAAAAGATAAATAACAGAGAAGAATAAAAATAAAAATAAAGAGAGAGAGAGAGAGAGAGAGAGAGAGAGAGAGAGAGAGAGAGAGAGAGAGAGAGAGAGAGAGAGAGAGAGAGAGAGAGAGAGAGAGAGAGAGAAAACGAGAAAAGAGAACAGAAAAATGGGTGGATGGAAAGAGGGAAGGGAGGGAGGGAGAGCGAGAATAGTGGGTGCGGGAGAGGAAGACACAGATTAATATACAGATAATTCAGAAAGTGAACGAGAAAAAGGGGGAAAAGATTGTCCTACAGAAAGAGACGAAACAGAAGTGCTAAACACGTAGGGAAAGCGAAGGCAGAGGAGCATGAGGCAGGCACCACGGAGGAAACCGGGAGCATGGCAGGGGCAGCGAGGGAGCCAGGGGAGGGGAGGGAGGGGAGGGGGGGGAGGGGGGAGGGGGCGAGGGTCAGCCTCGAGTGCTCGCAAACCCCGCGGGTCTCTTTAGAGCTCCGCTGAGGTGAGAAACCTCATATTGCAACAGCGATAAGAAGAGTAACCGGGATATCAATTACAATTATTAACACCGCGATGGAAAAGACGAGGACTTAAAGAGCACGACCAGAGGCAGTGCTCCTCGCATGGCATTCCCGGCGCCAGTTCCCAGTGCCATACACACGCACCTTTCATCCATTCCTTATGCACAATAGGGTCGATTATGCACCACAGGGTACGGAGGCATGCTACTCGCTAATGACAAAGAAACAAACATTATAAGTAAGTTCTTACCTATCTATACACTGCCTAACATGCACATTTACAGTATACATGGCATCCTCTGTATTTCTTTCTTTCTTTCTTTCTTTCTTTCTCTCAGTGTTGTTTGTGTGTGTGTGTGGGGGGGGGTGGGGGTGCGTGTGTGTGTGCGTGCGCGTACGCACGTTGCGTTTGCACTTTAGTAAAGCGCTTGAAATGTCAAGACATGAAAATGGAAAGAAATAACCCGGGCAGACGCCCATGTCCCTCGGGGCAGCGAGGGGCGGCGCCTGCATCATCAGGAGGTGGAAACAGGAACATGCCACGCATCTCGGCACGACAGCGGCTGTGAGACAGCGTCGAGGCAGACGCCAGCGACACAGGTAAGGGAAATACACGCACTTCAGATAATCCAAACCGGCCATACAATTTTCTTACGCTGTGAAGATACTCATTCTCATTCATATCTTTTCACCGTTTGTTACTACGGACACGGTTAATCCCGGTTTGGCGCCACGGACTGACTGACGCTCCCCCAAGAAACAGAGGTGACTGGAGCCCTGGAAGGAAGACCAAGTGGTGCTGTTGTGTGGCCACCAGAGGCACACTGACACCGGGCGATCCGTTCCAACAGCTGTGCCTCATCTCTCTCACCTCGCAGCATTAAAACCTCATGCCTCATCTCCCTCATCTCGCAGCATTAAAACCTCACGCCTCATATCTTCCACCTCGCAGCATGAAAACCTCATGTCTTCTCACGCTCATATCGGGCCAACTACGGCGGGGTGCTGATCCAAGCCTTATTCCAAGGCTCCAAAGAGCACACTTCCTCTTCGGGTTCTACGGCTTAAGGTCCCAGACGAGTGCCTGGTCGAACGCCGCGGCAGGAGAGCTCAGGCTAAGAGGGAGTTCGCAGCCAGGCCAAGTCAGGGCCACAATGCCGCCGCGCCCTCAGGAGGCTTTCGTAGTCACGCGAGGGACACTGGAAAGAATCTGTGCCCAAGACGACTCGGTAACGCATTTGGTATCAAGAGTTTTGAGCAAAGACCTGCACTCGCCACTGCTTAAGACTTAGAAACCTCGGAACAAACTTTTTTCCAGCGACCCAATGTTGAATTCCGATCACCAAGTTTGGTTTTCCATGAACACTTACGGCCCCTTGAGAACTGATCATTCTTTGGACTTCACGATACTTCACAAATCATACTATCATTGTTGAAAAAAACGATTTGAATACATGAAATCGTAAACCTTTTGATAAAACGGAAAAGTCGATAACGTCCCAGACCCCTTATCAATTCCTTTAAAAAAAAGCAGATTACATGTGCAATATCTTATCAAAAGAAGAAAAGAAAAAAAATGTAAACAGGAAGTTTCGTGGGCGCGTCATGAAAGGATGTCCTTGCTGTCTCGCTCCATGACCAACCTACAGTGGGACTCCCGACAACATTAAGGCAGGACGCTATACCATGAACAACTCCAATGGTACAAACTCAGAATCTTGAAGAAATATGCACCTGCGTTAGCTCCTTATACAATACGCCGCATGCGTTTGTCTGACAGTGCGAACACATTCTACAACACACAGTATACACGGGTTCTCTACCACCGAATATACAACATAAACAACCGTATGGGCTACACCGGGAGCTTCCTGTGCCATAAGCTCCATGCCATATGCATCCGGTGCCGCGAAAACTACCTTCGACACCGAGTCCTCTGGCGTGGAGTCCTGGCACGAGCGAGGCAAGACGTTTTCCTGGCATGAAAGGTATGCATAGCCACGTCGTCGCGTATTCCATATCAAGTGTTTCTGAACTGCATTTCAACATTCATCAAACCTGTTGTTGCTATGAAGAATAACGTCTCTCTCTCTCTCTCTCTCTGTCTCTGTCTCTCTTTTCACACTCACAAACAAAAACAAAAACACACACAAATGTAAATAAATATAAATAAATAAAAAATAAATATAATATACATATATATATATACATAATGCATATATATGGTAGAAAACCACAGTCCGCAAACTAGTTTAATTGAAAAAAAAAAAAAAAAAATAAAAAAAAATAAAAATATATATAATTTACATAACTAACTATATATATACATATATACATATATATATATATATATATATATATATATATATACGTATATTATATATCTATAAGCATATCTATTTCCAATTATATATAGAGAAGCCCGGGCGGCAGCGGAAGCGCGGGGCAGCCCTGGTGGACGGGGCAGCGGCAGGAGGGCGGGCACTGCACCCGCGGCGACAGGGGCGTCGTGAGGGCAGCCAGGCAGGGCAGCACAAAGGAACGTGATCGCACATCTTTAATCCCTCATCACCAGCGAGCGGCAGTCCATGACGCGGTCATGATCTCCCTTGCGCCATCGGCAGGCGTCACGGCCTCCCTTTCGCTCCCCTCGCCCGGCCTGAAATCCGTCGCTTCTGCCGCTGGCCCTGCCCAGCCCTGAGCCTGCCCCTGAGCCCCCCTGCCCCTGCCCCTGCCCTGAGCCCCCCCTACCCTGCCCTGCCCTTACCCTGCCCCCTCCAGGCCTTTCCCGCGCCACCTCTGCCGGCCTTGCACTCCCAACCACGGCCTCGACCTAGCTCCACGCTGCCACGGCCTCTGCTCCAGGCCGCTCGAACCACCTGCCGTTTTCTCCCTCTAAGCAGCGCCTCCTAACCATGCCATCTTCATATATATATAATATGTATATATATATATGTGTGTGTGTGTGTGTGTGTGTGTGTGTGTGTGTGTGTGTGTGTGTGTGTGTGTGTGTGTGTGTGTGTGTGTGTGTGTGTGGTGTGTGTGTGTGCATGCATGTATGTATTTCCACATGAAAGCACATAAGCACATACACATCATACATACAAATACGCGTACATGTACACACCACAATGACACCACGGAGCGAAGGCCTATGAGAAAAGCAGCGGTCGATTTAATAAACACCGCCAGCCCCGTTCCCCAGCGTGGGCCATACATCACCCAAGGCCCATACAAGTCCTTCTACAGACCTTGACATCCACCCACCGGCACGCTATTACGAACCCGTAGTAAAGGCCCTGTTCTGCGGCGTCTCCGAAACCCTGAATTCGTCCTCAAACCTAATTCGTCCCTGCTAAAGCCTCTCTTGGGCTGTGTACGCCCTTAGCTTGATACAACGTGATGCAAAACCGCCCACCCGGCCAATCGCAGCGAGATCATTTGCAACACATTTCGCGGGCGTCTCACTTAGGGATTTTATATCTTTTCCTAATCCTTACTCATAACGCATGTCCCCCGATACGAAATTCCTTTATAAAAGTGCACGAAATGTTTGTTGCCATTTTAGCAGCATATTAAATACGTGTTTACTCTTTATGGGCAAATTACGAAGCATATAATGAACGTCTTTGAAACGACATAGTAAGAATTTCTAACGTGTCTGAGTCATGGTATAGCCCTGACTTCGGTGGAATGAACATATTTAAAATCGTCCTGTACAGCTAGGGAGTAAACTTACAGACTAAAAAATATCAAAGAAAAGGCTGTATCCGAATTTGTTGATATATCACTGACACTTAAGACGAGTAAATACACGTGATCAATGCCATTATCCAGTCATGGAGAGAGAGAGAGAGAGAGAGAGAGAGAGAGAGAGAGAGAGAGAGAGAGAGAGAGAGAGAGAGAGAGAGAGAGGGAGAGGAGAGGAGAGAGAGAGAGAGAGAGAGAGAGAGAGGAGAGAGAGAGAGAGAGAGGAGAGGAGAGAGAGAGAGAGGAGAGGGAGAGAGGAGAGAGGAGAGAGAGAGGAGAGAGGGGAGAGAGAGAGAGAGAGAAGAGAGAGAGAGAGAGAGAGAGAGGAGAGAGAGGAGAGAGAAAGAAAAGAAAGAAAGAAAGAGAAGAAAGAAAGAAAGAAGAAAGAAAGAAAGAAGAAAGAAAGAAAGAAAGAAAGAAAGAAAGAAAGAAAGAAAGAAAGAAAGAAAGAAAGAAA
>NW_020869147.1:616257-651257 GCF_003789085.1 Penaeus vannamei
ATTCCAGAACAGGGTTTCCCAATCTACTTGATGCAGTGTACCCCTTGGCCATTTCGACTATTTACCATATACCCTTAATTACTACTGAGGTCACTCTTACTCCCCATGAGTGGGAGTGACCTCCCCCTCTCGCGAGTGGGAGTGACCTTCTCTCGCGAGTGGGGTCGACCTTCCTACACAAAGCAAACGCCCTCTTCCATCCCTTTTCCAGCAAGTGGGCGTGGTCTTGCTTCCCCTCAGTGAGCATAAACCTCCCCGTCCCTCCCTAGCGACCCTTCCCTCCCAGTGTGACCTTGACCCCAAGCTAAAGACATGCCCAGGGGGCACGTCGAGCGGACAGCGCCGCGGAAGCCTCACCTTGTTCGCCACCAGCAGGATGGGGACGCGGTCCGTGCCCTTGACGCGTGTGATCTGCTCCTTCATGCCCTTGATGTCCTGGAAGGTCTGGTGGTTCGTGAGCGAGTACACGACCACGAAGCCTTGTCCGTTTCTGATATAGAGGTCTCGCATGGACGCGAACTGCTCCGTGCCCGCGGTGTCCAGGATCTCAAGCACGCACGGCGACGCGTCCACCTCGATCTCCTTCCGGTAGAAGTCCTCGATGGTGGGGTCGTACTTCTCCATGAAACACCCGGACACGAACTGCACCGTCAGCGCAGACTTGCCCACGCCGCCGGACCCCAGCACCACCACCTTGAATTCACGCATCATGAATGCTTCCTTTTCTGGGAGCCACCACACCTTACATTTACTCGGACTTAGCTTCCACCACTAAGTTATCACAATATTTGACGCACTTATCACTACACGTGCAGGCACAAAGGCACTCCAGGCGCCTGCACGAGTGCGCGCACGAGCGAGGCAGCGCGCGAGGTTCGAGCCCCCGAGTCCCAGGGCGCAACACTCCCCGCCTGCTCCACCTCCTCCTCAGGCACCGCAACACGGCCTGGCTGCGGGTTCTCGCGGCGATCGTGATCACGTGGTGCTGCTCTCGGCGGCCCGCCTCGTGCTCTTCACCACCAGCATCGTCTCATTATAGCACCTGCAAGCAAACAGAGATACAGTTAGACTCATTGATGCAAGGGTTTACAATCAAATGGTACTCGCAGTCGTAAATTACGCCAATCACCATTACGCTCACACTTCAGATAACAATGACATAACGTAGCTCCTAGACAGCATCCCCGCCCGCCCACCAGAAAGCCATTCCCGCGGGCGCTTCCCGAGGAGCCTTATCCTTTTCCCAAACAAGGACTTAGGCCCTCGGCGTGCACTACAGCTCTCCGACGGTTTCAAACTGATAAAGGCCCCTGATTCAAAGCTTCCCTTCTCCTCGGACAAAACGGCTCCGCGTGACCATTATGCAAGTGGTCCGTCCCGGAGGTTCGGGCCATGCCCCCCCCCCCCGTGGGCCTACGGCGGCCCGGTTCGAGTGCACAGCGGGCGCTGAAGCCGATTACGGAGACACGGAGACGCTTCAATCTGTCCTTAACTAACAACTTCAAACACTTGAGGAACGCCGCCGTCGCGCGGTTGTTGACTGCCGGGTATTTACAGTAAAATGAGTTGTTACACTCTTGACACTCGTGCAGACTACTTTTTTTTTTTGTAAAAATAAAGAGAAAAAACAAATAAAATAGATACAAGAAATGTTGACTCCCGCAATTAGGGTACTTATCGCGACTCATCTCCCAATCCCCCAGATCCAATGGAAAATAATGTTTACACTTGAATGAATGTGGTCTTCGCCCTTGCGCCAAGTGCTACGTAAAAACTTCATTCACCATCTCATCCTCGCTCCTCGCTTTCCTCCGCCACTGTAAATTCCCCTCCCCTTTCGGTCCCTTTCTCACGCAAACACACACACACATACACTACACTCCATTTCAGTCTCCTTCACACACACACACACACACACACACACACACACACACACACACACACACACACACACACACACACACACACACACACACACACACACACACACACACACCACACACACACACACACACACACACACACACACACACACATTACACACACACACACACAGAGCCTACATATATATAAATAGAGACACGCATATCGCGCCCTCGACCCGCACCGCCGCGCGGTTTCTAGCACTTACGGCTTAATGACACATGGCCGAGGATGCAAAAAGCGACCTTACAGCTACGCTCACGGTCCTGCCTGGCGAGCTTGTCATGGCTGACTCAAGACCCGGGGATTTTTCCGTGTAATTTGTCCAAAGGAATTCCTCGCGGGTCGTCCCTTGCGCCACCAGCTGGAGGGGCCGGCCGCTCGTGCATGAGGCTCGCCATCGCCGTGGCACGACCTCCCGGTGGCACTGCGCGGGTGTGAGGCCGAGGATGGTGCGGGTGGTGCGATGGTGCCGTGGCGGGGAGGGAGGATCCGTGGCCATGGTGGCTATTTGTGAGGGTGAGTGACTGCGGCCAACCTCATGTGGGGGAATTAAAAAAATGACATTGCTGTGGGAGAGAGCGTCCCATGGCGGAGGCCGCGTCAAGTTATACCCTGAACAGTAGTCTCCCGGGAAGGTAAGATAGGGAAGTGCTCCTGTACCGAGTGAGGACACATATATGGCCACCAAAACCAGTGAAACTCTGGCGTGAGGACCTACGGCTTCATTAAACACAAAAAAAAAAAAAAAAAAAAAAAAAACGCAAATACGGTTCTAGTAAATAAATATCTTATCCGTCGGACGTCACTTCCACCGACGAATACGTCCACATGGCTCGGGAATCCAGAAAACAAAATGCAAACCGAATATTGACACGCAACGCCTCTTGCTATAACGACCCAAGATGCATCGCACTGCTCGCAAAACAAGGGGTTTAGCTAAATCTTTCAATGGCGCGGCGCCCAGTAAAGACTCAGCCTGGGTGCAAGGAAATTGAGCAAATGCGAAGACAAGACACGCAACGGGGCAAGGAGGACACTGCATAAATATCAAGAGTAACAGGGCAATCAACAGAGGACGGGGAATGCAAGTGCAGGGAAGAGCACATTCCGTACCAGCGAGGAAGCAGGACCTCGGCCCGGGCTCGGTCTGGGGATGAGCCACGCCTTCGGGAGCCACGTACGGAAGCGGCCAAGATAATTACATTAAAAAAAAGGGGAAAAAAAAAAAAACGATGGTGACGACAACGATGAGCCAAGATTAGTCAGGGATGTTCAACACGGATCAAATAACAACAATGTGTAACAAAGGTCAGATAACGGGATGTTCAGAAGCGTTGGGAGGGGGGGGGAGGGGTCCTTGCCAGCTGAAAGGTCGGAGTGAAGGGGCATTCGGGAAAGGTCGGGCGGCAGACGCACGACCGAGGCGCGGCGGCGGCGGCGGCGGCGACGGGCGAGCACTGAGGGACAATTAATTAGCGTAAGGACATGTAAGTGCGGAGGAGCGTCAGGACTCGCGCTGACTCACCGCCAGGACGAGCCGAAGCAGCCAAAAAAGAAGAAAAAAAAAACCCAACAACTCGACGCTTTGCTTATTTACTTTGTTTGTCAGGCGACAGCTGTCCTGCGCCGGCCCAGAATCACGGGGAAGGACGAAGGACTGGCTACGAGGAACAGGAAGGGAGGACCAGAAGAGAAGGGAGGGAGGGGGAGGGAGATGAGGGGAAAGAACCAAAAGAGAACACGACGCGGGGGAGAAGAAGGGACGGGAGGACTAAAAGGGAAAGAGGGAAGGAAGGGGAAAAAAACAAAAACAAAAGGGAAGGGGGGGGGGGGGAGACAAGGAAGGGAAGAACCAAAGGGAAGCGAGGGAAGAACGGACATGGTCAAGGGAGAGCAAAGAAATGGGAGAACCAATCAGAGTAAAGGAGAGGAAAGGATTGAGGAAAACCAAAGAGGGGAAAAAGATTGTCAAGAGGGAACGGCCGAACCCAAAAGGACGTGGGAGTGGAAGGGGAAGAGGGTCCAAAAAGGGGGAGAGGATTGGGGCAGGGAAGGCAAATGAGGACCAAAAGCTGGGGAAGGGCTGGGCAGAAGGGCGGAGAGAAGCAAGAGAGAGAAAGAGAGAGAACTTTGAAAAGAGGGTCGACTGTACACAAGAAGAATCAAAATTAAATAGTGTGAAGGTCGGAGCTCCGAGAGGAGAGATCAAGAACATGGTGAGCGGGGGTGGAGTGGAGGGGGGGTGGGGGGAGCTCAAGGAATGAGAAAATGAGGTTGAACGCAGATAAAAGTTGCAATCAGGAGGAGGGAGCGGCGATGTGATGCGACGCCGTGCCCCCTGCCGGGAAGGGAGGAAACGAGGCAGCGGCGGGCGCGAAGGAAGAAGGGCTTTCGTCATTATTAAACTCACAGCCTCCCTTGAGCCTTGACAGCCGCCCTCGCCTCCAGCCCACACGCCCGATCAATGGGCGCTCGCGATGCCCGGGTGCCCCGCGAGGCACTGAGGGCCGCGCCCGCGTCCGGGGCGGCTAAGGCACGAAGCGTCTCCTCCGAAATGAACTGCTGCACCGGCGGGGGGGGGGGGGGGGGCTCCCTCCACGCGACCCATAAGCACACTTTAAGCCAACAAAGTGTGTCTTCAGAGTATTAGGGCGACCGCCGTGGGTGACACAGGTAGAGGGTAGAAGGTTGCGTAATATGATCCTCTCCTGAACTCCTTTCACGTAATCCTTCTCCCAAAGGCCCCGTCTCCTCCTCCAGCTCCTTCTCCGTCCTAGGCTGCTGTGATCTCCTCCGCATCGAGACCGCTCTGTATTTTCTCGGTATTTCACACCTCGGAGGACGACGACTGCAGTCAAAAAGCTCCAACACACGAGTCCAGTGCATTCTTGGCGATATTCTGCTAGTTCCCAGCAATCCAATCCAGAATGTCTAATTCGACAACTGTTCGCCACTTTAATGTCGAGAGCACACTGCCGAAAATTAATATATCATCAGGTTTAGTAGAAAAGTGAAATTACTGCGAGTATTAAACACACGCACACACACACACGTCGATGTATATGTATATGTATGTATGTGTATAAAATATAATATATATATATATATATAATATATATATATATATATACACACACACACACACACACACACACACACACACACACACACACACACACACACACACACACACACACACACACACACATATATATATTATATATATATATATATAGACATACCCAGATATATCTATATGTATATCTATTTTATCTATCTGTCTATAAACATACATGCATGCATACATGTCAGACATCAAAACATACTTCAGTCATAATCTGGCTTTCTCAGGTACATTACCACAATGAAACAAGGTATAGCACAAATTCGACCAGTTGCCCCCTTACCCCCTGTTTCAGGACGACCCCCATAAAATAACAAGTATATCTGTACCTCAAGTTCATCAAAATTCCATTACTTTTGTATCAGAGTCTGTCTTGCACCATGCACGCCACTCGAATGCAGATTAGCGAGAAACACTGTGTGGCAATCCAGATACTGCACGTCCTTTTGCCCGGAAAATGCAAGGGAAATTTCACGGCTCCCAGGCTGGAGGCACGGAACCCAAACCCCGAAACTCTGGAGCAGCATCCGAAATCCGTTGCACCGAGGTCCTAGGGCTCCGTAACCGGCCGGCAAAGTAATCGGCCATTTGTCACCGACACGCCAGTACTCTGTCCCGTCCCTAATCTAAATATCGTCACAGCAGCCACTTCGTCTTTTGTGGCATGGAGATAGGAGAACGGGTTTGCGTGTAATGAATAAATAAACATTAATCAGAACCCTTACGACGGCCGTCCTGAGGAGAACTTCGATAAACCGGCCAAAACAACTACTGCCGTTCAGATTGTCTCCCATGTTGGTTTTGGTATCAAACTGCACTTCTAAAATACCTATTTGCTGAACCGGACAAGGGGAGAAAAATCCTATAAAGAAAAAAAAAGTGTATCGAATAACTCCGTAATATATGAGAAAGCGCAAAATAGAACAAAAAACAAACGAAGAATGCGAAAGCTTAAAAAAAAGGTACACTAAGGAACTGGGAACAGCAGCTCAAACGGCCATGACAGGGATTTTAAATGGAAGTATATCACTCTCATGTAACCAGATATACCGACGACGATAAAATACCCAAAAAATAACGGAAATACGAAAGATAACCGGGAGGACGGGCGGAGGGGGGAGGCAAGGATATAAAAAGGAGACGGAGACGGAGGGAAGGAGGGATGGAGAGGGACCTCCAACTTGTTATCTTACTTAACCCAACAAGAGACCTTCATTGTGGGGTATTTCCCGTCTTGCTCTTCCGAGTCTCTCTCTCTCTCTCTCTCTCTCTCTCTTCTCTCTCTTCTCTCTCTCTCTCTCTCTCTCTCTCTCTCTCTCTCTCTCTCCTCTCTCTCCCTGTCTCTTTTCTTCCTTCCCTCCCTCCATCCATCTCCCTCTCTCCCTCCATCCATCTCCTCTTCTCCTCCCCCTCTCCCTCTCTCCCTCTACCCATCCTCTCTCCCTCACCCATTCTCCCTCTCTCCCTCTCCCTCCCCCCTCCCACCCTCTCTCCCTTCTCCCATCCTCCCACTCCCCCCTCCCTCCCCCCTCCACCCTCTTCCTCTCCCTCTCCCACTCCCTCTCTCCCTTCCCCATCCTCCCACTCCTTCTCCCCTACCCCTTCCCCATCCTCTCCCTCCTCCCGCCCCTACCCCCTACCCCCCTCTCTCAAATACTCATCACACGTGGATCGAGGACGCCAACCACCTTCCGCCCAGCACGGACAGTACACTAAGGTCACCGGTTCAATAATCCCCGCCGGGAGAACACAAGGGCTCGGGGAGAAGAGAGAGAGAGAGAGAGAGAGAGAGAGAGAGAGAGAGAGAGAGAGAGAGAGAGAGAGAGAGAGTGAGTGAGTGAGTGAGTGAGAGAGAGGAGAGAGAGAGAGAGGAGAGAGAGAGTGAGAGAGAGAGAGATGAGGAGAGGAGAGAGAGAGGATGAGAGAGAGTGAGTGAGTGAGTGGAGTGAGAGTGAGTGAGTGAGTGAGTGAGTGAGTAGAGTGATGAGTGAGAATGTGAGATGAGAGGAAGAGAGAGAGAATGAGAGAGGAGAGAGAGAGATGAGAGAGAGAGAGAGGAGAGAGAGAGAGAGAGAGAGCAGAGAGAATGAGAGAAAGGGTCACGGGGAGTACGTTCGTCGGGGCGTGTGGGTGTGGTGTGTGTAGGGGAGGGGACGGGGAGATAGAGAGAGAGGGAATGGAGGACGGTGGTGAGGGGTGGGAGAAGAGAGACAGGGAAGCAGGGTCGAGGGTGGTAGGGGTGGGAGAAGGAGATGAAAGCAGGAAGGGAAACTGGAAGGTAAGTAGAGTGAAGAGAGGTATTGGGGAAGGGGGAAGTTGGAGCCGGTTGGTAATCGACACTGTGTGTCGAATTTTGGTCAGAGAGAGAGAGGGAGAGGATGGATGGGAGGGATATGGACGGCGAGGGCAGGGTATGGAGCTGTGTGTTGAGAAAAGAGAGATGTGGAGTGTTCCTTTTGAAGAAGATGTAATGGATTGAGAGAGGAGAGAAGAGACAAGAGAGAGAGAGAGAGAAGATAGAGAGAGAGAGAGAAAGGTAATGAAGTGAATGAAAGTGATGGATGAGAGATTGACGAGAGAAGAGTGAGTGAGAGATGTGAGATGTAGGGGAGAAAAGTAAAGAAAGAAAAGTTGATAGGAAGAAAAATAGTAAAAGAATAAAAAGACGTTGATAATGTGAGGATGAGATGAGAGGAGGAAGTGTATATGAGGTTATGATAAGAAATGATTTTCATTAGAAAGAAAGAAAGAAAAGACGTGTATTGAGAAATAAGAAAGAAAAAAGAAGAAAAAAGAGTGAGATAGAAAAAAAAGAAAGATGATTCAAGAGAAGGAGAGAGAGAGAGGGTTTGGACGGGTGGTGAATAACTGACAGATAATATTAAATCGAGGATAAGGTAATTTGCAATGGATAACGGCGATAGCAGCATCGAACGGCAAGTTTGCAACTATGTTGTATTGTCGGCTGCATTAACAACTCCATCATATGCGCAATGTTGTTAAGCGTCTTATTGATGGGTGCTGGTAGTCGTACTTTTATCTGCGTCTCACTCGCTCTCGGCCTTCCCCTAGTCGTATGCCATTAGCCCGATTCCCCTTACGTTATGTAATTTTATACCATTATGTGCCTCCTCCCATATATACAGGTCAGCTATGAATAATGATTAAGTAGGTCCATGTCTGTCGTTTAATTGACCTAAGCCCCTCCTCCCTTGTGACATCGTACGCCCATTGGCACACTCCACTTCCTGCTTTCAGACATTATTAACCTTTATAATTCATCGTACCATTGTGTCGGCCTCCTAGGCCGTGTAATGCCCATGTCCTCCCTCTGCCGTACGCCCAATAGCTCCTTTTTCTTCTCTCATGCCGTAATACGCCCGAAAAGCCCCTCCTTCCTAGACCGTTACGCAACCAAGACCAATCGGGTCCTGCCGTATGTCCTGCCCCCTAGCGCTGTATGCCAAGCCGCTTCCCCTGTCCGTACAGAGCCCCAAGCCAGCTCCCCTGCCTTACGCCCGAGGCCCCTCACCTCATCGCCGTTAGCGGGCCCTTAAAGTGCCCCTACCCCAATGCACTACGGTACAGCCAAGCCTCTCCCCTTGCCGTTATGAAGATTATATATAAAAAAAAATGGAGCACCAAAAAGAAGAAACACTACAGCAAATAAAAACCAAGCCTTCCAAAGGCTAAGAACAAAACAACAGCGTTTACGCCCATAGCCCCTCCCCTCCCCTGCACGTAAACGGCCAAAAGCACCACTAATCCCCTATCCCTGCCGTATAACAAGCCCCAAGTCCCCTCCCCTGCCAGGCCGAGCTCAGCCACGCCGCCCCTCACCCGCAGCTTCCCCCGAGCACGCGCACCCGCCGAGCCCGAGGGGTACCCGGGCACCGGAAAAGGTGATAGCGTTATACGCGGGAGATTGTGCTCTCTTTCGCTCTTCTTTTTCTCCCCCCCACTCACAAATGGCCGTCATATCAAGGCCTAATTATATACAAATAATTCTCGTAGGCCTTGCGTAATTTGCGGTCGGCGGACGACAAGCAGCTGATAATTCTACAGACCTTGCGCAATATGGCACGAGGTCAACGGACAGCCGGTGTGCCCGACAGCAGGCCTATACACCGTGCTGCGATGCCATGGCTGACCTCGGAATCCGCTGGACGTTCTCTCTCCAGTTCTCTCCAGCGTCAGCCAGATAAATCGCAGAGCGCATTCTCCCCCCCCCCTCTCCTCCCCTCTCTTTCTTTCTTTCTTTCTTTCTCTCTCTATCCCCCCTCCTTCTCTCTCTCTCTATCCCCCTCCTTTCTCTCTCTCTCTTCCCCTCTCTCTCTCTTTCTCTCTCCTTCTCTCTCCTCTCATCTCTCTCTCTCTCTCTCTCGTCTCTCTCTCTCTCTCTCTCTCTCTCTCTCTCTCTCTCTCTCTCTCTCTCTCTCTCTCTCTCTCTCTCTCTCTCTCTCTCTCTCTCTCTCTCTCTCTCGGCTGGCTAGCTGCGGTCACGGATGTCTCCGGCCGATGCGAGATGTTACGACAACGTTTCAGCACATCCTCATCTCGCGCACCTCTCGCATGCAACCGGGCATCGCAAGACACGTAGCCCACTGAGGTGTTCATGTTTTTTTTCTTCTTCTTCTTCTTCTTCTTTCTTTCTTCTTCTTCTTTTTTCTTTTTTTTTTTCCTGAGACTAAACCGACACCTGAAATCAGTTGCAGAGGACGAGGCGGAAGGAGGAGACGCCCAGGTTCTGGCGAGGGACGGAGGACGGAGAGCAAGGGGGGCGGGGCTATTCGAGGATGAGGATGAGGGGGAGGATGAGGAAGGGAGGGAGGAAATGAGGAGGGAGGGGGAGGAGGAGGATGAGGGGGAGGGGAGGAGGAGGAGGGGGAGGGAGGAGGAGGAGGGGAGTGAGGGGAGGAAAATGAGGGGGAGGGGAGGAAGATGAGGAGGGGGAGGGAGGAAGATGAGGATGAGGAGGGGAGGAGAGGAGGATGAGGGGAAGGAAGGGTGGGATGGGGGGGGGTAAGGTGAGTCATTCAGTAGATGGAGAAACCCCATCTACATAATTATGTCGTGTAAGGCCAGTCTTAAAATGTGGACAATGGCGGACGGTGGGAGGGTAGGGGAGGGGGGAGAGGGGAGAGGGTGTGTGCCATGGGAAGAATAGCCCGAGAAGGTACCTCAGAGCGCTCGCCCCGCCACTTCGGTCCGGCCGCCTCCCCTCCTCCGATTCCCCCTTTTCCCTTCCCTTCGTCTCGGGGGGTTTTAAATGGCGTTCGTCCTCACTTTCCGCCTTGTCTTCCCACCCCGCCCTCGGACGCGAGAGCCTTCCGTGTCATTCCTCCCCTTTTGTTGGGCGGAGGGGGTGGGGGGTGGGGGAAGGGGGAAAGGTTTCATGAACAGGAGGAAAAGGTAGAGCGGAAAATGAGGAGAGAAAAAAAAGAGGGACACTGAGGGGAGAGAGAGAGGAGAGAGGGGAGGCGAGCCACTCCCGTCGTCGAAGCGAATCTCGGCACCGAGCGCCTGCAGTAGGCTCTCTCGCTCCTTCCTCACGGCTCACCGCAGGCGACCTTGCTTCGCCTCGTTTCCACTTTCTCTCCGTTTAGCGGCTATAACGCGCGCTCTTGAACGGATCGCGCCGACTGTGGCATCGCAGCGCCAACCTCCGCCGTGACGTCCCTCTGCTCTGGAGAAGATTCCACGTATATAAGTACTGAAGACTCGTCAAGCGCGCCCTTCTTTCCGCGACGTGCAAGTACGCGTCCGCTAATACAGTACGTGGGTCAACGCGCATCAAAAAATACACTTTTATCAAGATTTCCACACTCATACTACGGACAGGCGGAAATGGAATGGACATTACTGATTGACTCGTAGTCCATTCGATATGAACTCTGTCTGGATATTCATTTCAATCACCTAATTCCGTTGGCAAGTTGTATGCCTGAGCGGGTTTGCTTCCTCCGACGGGCGCGTTTCGTCTGCTAGCATTTACTCAAGACTTTTCATCTGCGATCCTATTGAGAATATTTACACACTTGCTGTCGTCGTTCAATTGCACCCGAAGGAGATGAAATGTTGCTCCCGAAGCTGGCACCGGAGGAGTGAATCCCGATTTCCCTCGGCGAGACCAGCGAGACCAGCCAGACTGCATCCGATTCCTGGATTCCCGCGGAACCTAAATTTTCCGCACAAACAGCAAGCACTTCCATCGGACAGACAGGAGCCGGTGTTCTGAGGGGGCATTGCTCTGCATTCCGTCGGGTTATCATTCCCATTTACGTCACTTGCGTGGAATGCGCGGTCTGTGCATTTAATCCTGGCGATAAGCACACCGTTATCGTTATCTAGCGTTTGCCACTCCAGAAGTTCGAGCAATAAAGCGCTCCCTCCTTTAAACCACTTTCAAAGCTCGGGCAAAAACGTCCCCCGGCCTATAACGAGGCCTATGCGTCACGGCCCCCCCTCGGTTCCTCGAGATTCAGCGCACCGGACAGCAATCGTCAGGAATGAACATCACGGCAGTCGCTCCTGCCTTCGCTGCCGGTACCCCCAATCTTTTTTTTTCCGTCTATCTTTATTGCTTTATAGTCAGTCTTCTCTGCGATTAGCCATTGCGATTAAACTCCTTTACCTGGAACTATGATAACAGGCATGATATCAGCAACGTGAAATGCTCCTCCCTCGCACTCTTATCAATCAGGTCTTGCTACATCATCCTTCTCTGTTTTTTAATTCCGAGCAAAATCATCGCACCAAGTTACTTAATCACGATTATTTTTTAGCTAAATATAATAACATGACACATAAGCTTGCTGCATGAATCAAAATGTATAGTGGTATACCTATCCGACAGAACATATATATGCTTTTCATTATATCTTTTATCCGTTATTTCGTTTTTCCTTACACATATACAAAGCATGTTCTAAATAGGAAAAGGCAGACAAGCGGATACACACACAACCGGATATACACATGCACACACGCACATGGCATACCATTATCATTTGTTAAAAATATAAAACTATATTATGTTTTGAAGCATAATGAGAAAACCTAATGAAAAGGAAGCTAAAAAGAAGAAGAGGAAGAAGTGGGAAGGGGAGGGGGAGGAGGAAAACAAGGATGAACAAAGGTAGATGAAGGGGTGGAAAGGAGAAGAAAAAGTAGATGATGAGAAATGAGGATGACGATGGGAGGAGGAGGAGGAGGAAGAAGAAAAAGCAGAAGAGGGGAGGAAGGAGGAGGTGGGGGATAGGAATAATGTAATAATAATAATAATAATAATAATAATAATAATAATAATAACAATAATATATATAAATATAATAACAATAATAATAAATAACAATAACAATAATAATAATAATAATAATAACAATAATAGTAATAGTAATAAAAAAAAAATAATAATAATAATACCTTTTCCATAGCACAAGATAACACTGCAGCTTGAAGGGAAAAAAAAAACCGTTCCTAGGAAGCAATTGCCCTCCTAATTACCCACAGCAAATTCTCCTATACTTGGAGACCAGACCACACAGCCTCGTGGAAATCTCAAACCCTTCAATTATGTACATCTCTCTCTCCCCCATTAGTTGTTCTTGTGGTGCCATGGTGGGGAGCTGAGGTGATGCGTGACATAAGAGAGCATCTGATGTGATGGTATGGAAAATGTGGTGCGCATCACACGGAGGTATGTGTAATTTGAAGCTGTGGCATCCGTATTTGGTAATGTAACGTGTACAGGATGGTAAACCTTTGAGCTGCCGAGAAGATTTTAAAAAACATGCCTTTCCATTGCAGTTCAAAGTGGCCTGGCAAGGAACTAAAAATAACTGCTCCTCAGCCAAAGTTCTGACTTGAAATTTGCCGCGCAAGTACCTACACTGCTAAATTGATGAAAAGCTCTATATTTCATCTGTCTTCCTTCAGAAAATGCACACATTAGTATTGTTTTCCTTGAGAATATCAAAGTATTAATTTCCATCTGATTGATTTTACCTTAGGTTATTAATACAGTGTTTGGGTAACAACTGCTAACACTGCATACCCTAAAATAACAATAACATCAGTGACAAAAATATAATATAAACTTGACAAATATGTCAAATAAAAGGATATACACAGAAATAAATGCATACACAAAGATATGTCTGACCACTGTAAAAGAAGAAGAAAAGAAGAAAAGAAGAAGAAGAAGAAGAAGAAGAAATGTCCATGTGTATGAATATTCCGTGGGTTTAGGCCCCTTGTAACCATAAAAAAAAAAAAAAAAAAAAAAAAAAAAAACAGCTGATTGTCTCTACTGTGCCAGCTATAACAAAGGCAACTTGGCTGATATTTCATAAGAATAAAGCAAAACATATATGCTCACCAGTGTAGCAGGGGCACAAGCTACAGCCTACAAATGGTAGTGAAAATAAAATTACATAGTCTAACGAGCAAAAGACAAACAACTAATTAGGCCCATATCCCTAGTCCCTCATGATCTCGAAGTATAGTGTTCATTAACATGAAGCTTCGTGTTCGGGTTGCAAAGAGACGAACCTGAATTGTTATGCTCATCTGCACGAAGCTTTGTGTTCGGGTTGCAAAGGGACGATCCCAAAAATCATATCCTGATCACACTTGAAACACGAAAACAGAGGAATGACTCTCCTGTAGGTCAAGCCTAATTGCCTCCTCAAAGAAAAAAAAGAATTAGATTATGTGATATATATTTTAAATTCTTAATATGATTTTAAACATATATATACATACATATATATGTAAATATATGTACATACATACATACATACACACACACACACACACGTGTGTGTGTGTGTGTGGGGGGGGTGCGTGTGTATGTGATATAATTAATACCCAACATATAAAACTTCCTGGCTGCTTGCTTGCTTGGTAGAGCACAGCATGATGCCTTATGAAGTGACACCTAAACATGTCATGATGTCTATAGCCATACCCGCCACAATTATGATTGGGGATATTAATGCAGATATTAAGCACTCTAGAGTAACATCTTTTGCTGATAATACAAGGATAAGTAAAATATTACATTTACTAGAACTTCAACCCTGATAAATTTTAAATCATAAGATATAGTCCAACTGGGATTCCAAGACAAAGATGATACTCTGTTGAAGGAATAGTCATTGAAGAAAGTGTAATAGAAAAAGACGTAGGCCTGTTCATGAGTGATTGGACAATGAGAGCTTTTCATACAAGAGAGCCAGATCACTGTCTGCCATTATGGAAAACAGTAGTGATTCCAAGATTGGAATGTAAGTCCTTAGTATGGAATCTGTGTGTCACAAAAAACATAATATTGCTGAGACAGGTTCAAAGATTTTTCACCTAAAAAATTAAAAAACATGGCAGGTCTTAGACATTGGGAAAGACTAAAATGACTAATTTTTTTTTTTTTTTTTTTTTTTTTTACAAGGACTGAGAGAAAGATAAGATAAGGCTTGTATGCATGACAGATTGTTGAAAACTTGGTACCAAAATCAAAAAGAAGGGAAGAACCTGTTATGGTTGTAGGATAACAAAAAAAATTCAGATTACGAAAAATGTATAACCAAAGTTTCTTACTTAATACACCAAAAAGTATTAGAAGAACAACTCTGATCACTGTGTAAATGCTTAAAGGAAAACCAGAGTATAGGTTGATTTCAGTACTAGGTGAACCACCACCAGGATATATATATATATATATATATATATATATATATATATATATATATATATATATATATATATACACACACACACACACACACACACACAGATATATATATACATATACATATATATACATATATATGCATATATATATTATACACATATACATATATATACATAATATATATATATATTACATATATATATAATATATATATATATATATATATATATATATATATACACACACATACATACATATACATATACAAATATATACACATACACATACATATATATACACATATACATATATATACACATACATATATATTATACACATATACACATACATACATATACATATATACACATATACATACATATAACATATACATACATATACACATATGCATACATTACATACATACATACATATATTATATATATATATATATATATATATATATATATATATATATATATATATATATGTATATATATATACATATACACATACACAACTTTTTCACACACACACACACACACACACACACACACACACACACACACACACACACACACACACACACACACACAGAAAAGAAAAAAAAGAAAAAAAGAAAGAAAAAAACAAGTGGACAAGGAAGTTACCATCTGCCATTAAAAATAATATTCGGCTTCATAATTTCAAATAGACGCAATAATGGAAAAAATTAGGAATGTATTAATACAGTAAATGTTGGAGGCGAAATTAACCCCATGCCGACAGGAAAAATGTTGTGTATACTTCAGTATTGTTTTGTTAAATGTTTCTGTACATAGATGGCTCTGCCAGTGCTTAGTCACAAAGGAGTCAATTAGTAGATCTCGTGACCTTACCTTTTCATGAAATAGCAGGAAAACGCTTATTTCCCCTAATTCTATCAGTACCAACACTGGTTATTTTTGTCATAAACATTATGATTACTATATTATTATTCACATCACTAACAGCAGTATTAAATACTAGAAAATATCAAAAATCAAGGAAAGGGTAAACAGGTGAGACAGGTAGTTCTTGTAATTGGCTCATTGGTGACTTAGTCCTTGTGGAGCCATCTATACGTAAAAACAATTACTAAATTAAACACACAGTGGGCATGGCATGTGCGCACATACCATCCCCAGCAGCAAGTGGTTAAGGGACAGGGTGAGGAGGAGGGTGGGATCCATTACTTAAACAGATACTTGTCAATAATGAAGATGATCTTAACACTGACCAAATCAACAAACAGTTCAATGATATAATAAAGGAAGCGGCACTTTAAGTGGGCAATAAAAAGAAGAACAAAACTCCAGTAAGCAGAAAATAAAGTTTAAGCAAAAAGGCAGGGACATGAAATATCATCAAACAGACAAAATAGAATTAGTAGAACTAGCAATGACTAAGTATAAAAAACGGGGAGGTTGGCCATAATTTCATAAAAAAAGAAACTGATTTTAGGCATCCCCATAAAAGAGATGTGACATTAAACAAGCATGGAATAATTAAAGTAATGGAAGACTTTTACATGTACATATAAGGTTCCAATAAACAGCACTGGAAAGTAAATGTGAGGGATGTAATAAGTATCAAAGCAGAGGAAATAAAGAGTGCTTAAATTGATAAAAAGAGGGAAAACACCATGAGAAGACAGTATTAGTATAGACCTTGTAATAGATGCAGGAGAAACTGCAGCAGTGAAATTATTCAATCATTTGGACAAATGTCTTATATATTGTAAATCTCTGAAAACCTTGAATAATGCAACAATTATTTTGATTCATAAAAGAGAGCAAAAAGCATCTAAAGTAATGGTACTCAAACTAAGGGCCACAATCTTAGTACATGTACATATAAAACCAAAGGAGTTTAGCAGGTAGGTAACTTACAGGTTCAGTGAAGGTTTGTGCAATGCCTTGCTGCCTGACACATGACTAATACATCCCTTTGTTATCTGTGGAGTTACTTTTTTTTTTTTTTTTTTTACTGATTATCTGTTCTTGACACAGGACACAGAGGCATATTAGGATTGTAAATAATTTAAATCATTCTAAGGCTTCCTACACTATGTTTTATTTTGTTTTTTGTTTGTTTAGTATTTAAACAGCTTTTTACAGTAAAGCCATTTTTTAATTACTCTAAGAAGCTAATGAGTGTAGGACTTTAAACAGTCATTGTAGTCATTGGTAATGCTCGGCGATGGACCATGAACAAGGATCACGCATGAAAAGGGAGTAACACCCAGAAAAAGGTTGGGAACCACTGATCTATAGAATTACTGATCCATATTTCTCCTATCAGTTATCTAGAAACTGTTCATTTCAGTTATCACTATTCACATCTCAGACACTACATTCTAACCAGCCAAGAGAACAGGCCAAACCCAAATAAGAGAGAATTAATGAAAACAGGTTATCCTTGTGTATGGCATTCATCAATTATGAAAAGGCATTTAATTTCAATAATTAGAGCAGTATCAGAAGCTATCCAAAACATGAGTAGAAGTCTAGAGTAAAATAATGGATGATATATATGATGGGACAGCTACCACTAAGCTCCATACAAAAACCGATATAATAACAATCAAAAAGGTGTTAGACAGGATGTCAACATCTCAGCAAAACTATTTGGTAATTCTTTCTATGACAAAAGTGTCTATTTCCACTGAAAAATACTATTTTCTAGGAGAAATATGTGCACTGTCATTCTATTTTGATTTAAAATGGTGTATCCATCACAGACTTCCCCCCCACGTTGGAGATCCAGTGGGATACATGCAACACTGCGTTGCTTGAATAAAGGAATCCTACTGTAAATGCAGTGACTATTAGAAAGATTGCCATGTGAACCAAAAATCTTATTAACCCCATACCCCCTCCTGATTGCCGTACCTCCCTATTGGGGGCTCTGCCGCCAGACACCCTCCTAATTCCAGTATTTCCCCATCAGGGGCTCCACACGAAGAACCCCTCGCATTTCCTTATCAGGGGTTTCGCCCCCTGTACCCCTGTAGTCTCAATACAATAATTTCAAGAGAATATACTCTTCTAGTTGCCGATCATTTTTAAAGGGTTGGGGCCCCCCCCCCCTATGGTACCCAACACGATAATTTAAGAGTCAATCGAAGAACCCCTCGCATTTCCTTATCAGGGGTTTCGCCCCCTGTACCCCTGTAGTCTCAATACAATAATTTCAAGAGAATATACTCTTCTAGTTGCCGATCATTTTTACCTTACACGGATGAAGGATAAGTTTAGTTGCTGCCAAGAGGAACTGATGGAAAGACTTGTTTGGCTCTGGGAAATGCATCATGAAAATCAGTCAATTCTGCTATTATTTCCACACTTCACACAACTGACAGGTTCACTTAACACACCGTAACTTATGCAAATGTCAATTAGTTTCAAAGAACTTCCATGAACTTGGTTAAAGAAGGATCACTGCCAAGGTCACATTCTGCACAAAACATACTGATGACTGTCAAAGAATAATTAAGGCACTATCAAAAATCCTGGTTGGGAAAATGCGCATGTGCAAAACACTGTTATATATAAAAATTAAAGAAGAAAGAAAGAAAAAAAGAAAGAAAGAAAATCCAGAATAATTCATAACAGGCATATTTCATTGTGTATATTGCATAAAAGCACAAGATTTCCAAATATAGTGGAATAGATGGATACAAATTGGAAACAATCAATTTTCAAAAGCGCATTGTAATACACAAACTAGTTGACATGTTGCAGTAATGAGTTATGTGATCTGATTACTATCTGAGACAGCGGAGTAAGCATGTAAAAATGTCGAAAAAATCTCTTTATGGCAAGAAGTTTACTGATAGTCATAACCACAATATGAGTGCACTCTTATTTTTCACTTTCATGATATAAATTACACCATACAGTGTACTTTGATATCCTCCAGTTTAACCAACTTTTCACAATTTGCCTTGAGGAAATGTTCCAGAAGCTTGAATAAAGCAGGATGAATATCAAGAGTGGGAATAAATATCTGAACAATCAAACATTTGCAGGTGGTATCGCTCTCTTCTGCTAGTCAACAAATTAACTGCAACAATTAATAAACAATCTAAATAAAGAAGGTCTGAAAGTTGGATTAAAGATGAACAGAAAGACAAAGGTCAAGTTCAATAGTAGAGTTCAGTTCGAGCAGATACTAGTACAAAGTGAAGCGTTAGAGATAGTAGATGAGTACCTCTATACATATCTTGAGCAACTCATACAGATAAACATACCTGATGCGGAGGAAATAAAGTGACAAATTAGGCAAGGTTGAAATGCCTACTGTAGAAACAGTAGCATATTACATGATTCCTTCGCATTATGTTTAAATATTAAAGTCTTTTACCAATGCTTCCTTCTAGTCATAATGTATACATATACATAGATCGGAAACATGGAATATGACCAAGATACTAAGTGCCCAGAGAGGAATGAAAAGATTGATACTGGGAATTGGCCGTAGACATAAGATGAGGGCAACATGGGCTGGAGAACTCACCAAAGTGGAAGATGTACTTCAGAGTATCTAAAAGAAGATATGGCAATGGGAAGGTTATATATGTCACGTCAACAGACAGAAGAAGAAAGTAAAAGACTGGGTTTTAGTAAACACCAGAAGGCCAAGAGCCAGACCAATGATGATAGCGTGATAAGATAATAAATACAGAGGCCAAGATTGGGAGACGTCTACGTCCGGTAGTGGAATCTGACAGGCCAATGATGATGATATGTATAAATATGTACAAATACATATGTATATATCAACATATATTTACGTATGTGTGTATATATAAAAATATATAGATATATAAAAACACATACACACACACACAACACACACACACACACACACACACACACTCACTTTCGTATGTGTTTAACCACAACAAAAAAAATAGTTTACCATTAGGTAAATATAAATGAGCTAAAAGTACAAGCTGCTACTTCCCCCCCCTCCCCCCAAAAAAGTTTACATATGTTAAGTAATTATACATTACATAATGACATGAAACAATAAAGGCAACAATAAAAGTCTTCACCATTAGTCCAATAAGAAAAAGAAAAACAAAGAAAGGAAAAACCAAGGTCAAATAAGGATGATTTCTTTGTTTAGAGTACAAAACACTACTACAACGCTTTTTTCACAACTGCCTTAAAATGAATCCTGTTCATTTAGGAGTCCGTGGAAAAGAGAAAAACAATAAAAAGAACAAGACTATATGTAACAAACCGATGCAGATATCGAACTTAGAGAGCATTAACAAAGACTCAACCCGATGCCCTACTGTAGCGTCCTGACACCGCGAGGATATGTATGCAAGTCATGTCCAATGTGATCTTAGTTTATCAATTTTGTTTACACGTAGATGGCTGCACATGTACTTAGGCAAAGGGTTCATCCCCAGGCCTACTCTATCTCACCTGTTTTTCCTATTCACAGAATAAGAATATAATAATAATAATGTTTAAAAAAATATTATCTATAACACTAATAATAGTTAAAGAAATAAACAGATTTTCCTCCAAAAATCAAGGAATGGAGAAAACCAGTGTGGTTAGTAGACCTAGCAACTGATCTTTGCTGACTATGCATTTGTCAAGTCATCTCTGTGTATACAAATATGACAAATCTGGTGTACTCACAAACTCTCGCACAAAAAACTGCAGGTGGCTGTGGCGGCCCCGCAATCCCCATCCGAAATTGAGAGACGTGTTCCATTTATATCCAAAACTTCGAACATTCCGCAATAATCAACTATTTCCTCTCTTCTCTAGCCGACATGCCGATAGCATCCCCAAATCCGATATAAATAGTGTTCCGGTTTTGGCAGGCGGGGAGAGTACACAATTGCTGCTTAGTTTTAGCATACGCATAGAAGTTTTTAACTCTCGTTAAAAATAACAATGTGGAACCCTTCTCTCTCTCTCTCTCTTCTCTTCTCTCTTCTTCTCTTCCTCCTTCCCTCCCTCCCTTCGTTTCTCTTTTTTCTTTGTCTTCCCCTTTCTTTTTTTTCTTTTTCCTTCCTCAACTGCTTTTTTTTTTCCGCTTTTTTCGTGCGTCATCGCGCTGAATTTGTTCTTTTCCCGTTTTCGCTAAATTTGGCCTGTTTTTCCTCCTCCTTGGTACCAACAGCTTTACGTAAGGCTTAATGCTGCCGAACTATAAATCAGTGACAGCACTAGAATTAAGTGCGTTCTCATTGTGGCTCCTATGTCGCCAAACACTAACTCTACCCTTGTCTCGCGAGTATGGTCTCGTTCTGCAGTAAAGCATTACCTATTAATTCGTTGTATCTCTATTATCTTCCTTTTCCTTATATACCAAATGCACTCTATTTAAATATTATATCTATGTTCTTATAATCCCACAATTATTTTCTTTTTCAAATCAACCATATAGCCGCGCTATCTTAGTTTTATTTCTGCCTTCCCGCAGTGCCCTTTTGGGCACAATGATCTTATGTGTTTTAGCACTGTACTCCAGTTTTTTTCTTTTCCCCCCTTATACACCCTTTTCCCAAACGTAATAATGTGTCTTCTCTCTCTCGTGTTATTCCGTCAATCTATGGACTATTATAGGGAGCTGAAAACTCATCCTTCTGGGGAGGAACTGGTGTTATCTTTCCAAGAGTCTTTTTTCCTCCTTGTTGAGGGCCATTTGCCATTTGAGAGAAATATTTCATGTATACAAACAGATTCTGGCATTCAGTTTTTGCAAATACAACTTCATTATTTTTAATCCTTAGAATCTTACCCTGACCTTAGTGATGTGACCCACACCACCTTATCATTAATATCTCTTTAAATAAAAATCTCACCCATACAACACTCAACAGGATGTTAAACACAAAGGTGATTTTAAATATGCAGATCTACAAATTATGGAAAACCAATAAACATAACAAAAAAACAAACAAACAAAACTAAAAACAAACAATAAAGAAAAGGAAAATAAAAGAAATAAAAAACAATTCCTTTCAATCAGCCGTTGGATCGTGTTTATCTTGGAAATGTAAAACTTCAGGTTTCGTTGCATTCTTAACAATAAATGACAGAACATCTTTTAAAAAATTGCTCAATGGATCACAATACCATTCACTAGAACCCTTGAACATAAGAGTTGCAAACTAATATTATGCAAGATAAAAAAACAACACATAAAAGCTTATTAAGTACACTGGTTTGTTTAGTTTTGTTGTCAGTAAAAATCTTGGGGATTACGGCAAACGGTTTTGGGGACGCGGGCATAGTCTGGTGGCTATGAAGCTTCGGTTGACTGCTTAATCATTTGCTATTATACTATGACTCTATGGGGAAGGAAAATATGGCTCAAATGTCTAGCACGGCTGTTTTAGTTTGCATCCACCGGAACTAGACTTTTGACAGAAGAAAGAGAGATAATTTGACTTGAAAAAATTATTTACAGTACAGTTCTCCTGCCTTGATAGGAATCCGAGAAAGATGCCTAAGTTTCTACCCATCTCCTGAACTTTTGCTGAATTACACAAAAAGAGCCAAACGCAAAACACGTCAGTCTAAAAGGCCCCACCGTAATGCTCACCTTATTTGTTAACTTAATTCGTAAAATAATAACATTATAATAATAATAAACACACAAATGCAAATATGAGCAGTATTTCTTTATACATCTTTTTATGGTGAGTTGCGAGAGAGAGTGAGAGAAATAATGAGACGAGAGAGAGATGACGAGAGAGAGAGAGAGAGATGAGAGAGATGAGAGATGAAGGGGAGATGTGAGAGAAATGTGAGAGAGGGAAAGAGATGAGAGATCGTGAAGAGAGAGATGTATGACGAGATAGAGTAGGATTAGATGGAGAAGATAGAGAGAGACTATAGAGAGTGAGAGAAGAGAGAGAGATAGAGAGAGAGACGGAGAGATTATGGGATTCGTTATTAGAAGATTGAGAGAATAGGTGGAGAGATGATTTAGACGATAGTAGATACGAGAGAGTATCACAGATAGAGTAAAACAGATAGACTTAGATACACGATAGATAGATACAGATAGATTACATACCATCCACGCTATTAATGAGGAGCATAAGGGTCAGTGTTTTGATTGAGGCGGTGAAGGGGTGAGGCGTATGAGGAGGGCAAAAAGAGGTCGGTGACACGAGGTGTGCATGAAAAATGTAGCGTAGGATCTCATTGATGATCGTACTTTGGTATGAGAATAGATTTGAGACTAAAGAGAAGGAGGCGGTGTTATTGTTGCGTCTGTAGGGGGGAGGGATGAGAGGGAGGGAGGCAGGTCAAAGAGCAAGAGAGAGCGGAACAGTCAGAAGATGTCTAGAGCATAGGGTGACCATATAAGACTGCGGTGATTCCTCGCAGGGGGATAAAAGTAAGGGTCTCTGGCACCGCGTCTCTTAGATGCTGTCTTGTGACGCGTGAGTGCGCTGGAGTGGGAGGGAGGGAGGGAGGGATTTTTGTGATCTTGCGGATACGCGTGCAGTGGCTTCTGAACTCGTCAGAGGTGCTCGTGTCCCGAGCAGGTCCGATACTCGTGAGTATTGACTCGTGCATCTGACGAGTGCATCTAATGAGAAGACTTGCAATCCTGATTCTTCTCGTACTGCATCCTCACAGTCAGATCTCTCTGCGATCTGACTCTCTCTCTCGATCTCTTCGAGATCCGATCTGCACGTACTGCGAGATCGATCGATCTGACTGACTCCTCCTCTCTCCCTCTCCCTGACTGACGTGCATGACTCGATGAGAGCTCACTGAGACGATGCACTCCGACAAGCATGATGTCACCTGAGATCGCGTGCTCGTAACCAAAGCGCGGCCTCGCACCGCGACGTGGGTAAATACGTAGTGCGCGCCTAGCGCAGGGCGGAGGCGCGTGATGGGCCGAGGGGCTCGAGGGGGAGGATAAGAGTGGGGAGGGGCTGAGGGAGAGGAGGAAAGACAGGGGAGGCGGAAAGGAGGAAAAGATGAGGGAGCTGGAGCGAGCGAAAGACCGGCTGGAAAGAGGGGGGACGGGAAACTCCGAGCGCTGCGAGAAGAGAGGGTGCAATGAAGGAGGGAGTGAGTAAGAGAGCTAAGGCGAGGGAGGGGAAAGGAGCGCGCAGGTAGCGGAGAGGCAAAGACGCAAGAGAAGAGTGAAAGGGGAGGGAGGGAATGAGGGGAGGGGCGATGATGCGATGTCGTGACATACATTCTGCACTGGCGGCGTCCCCTCCCCCACTTTCCCAGGGTCGCGCGATAGACGCACGGCAGCGAGGTTGTGTTGCCACTGGAAGCGACTGAGAGTGAGTAAGAGCGTAAAGGGCACAGGGAGGAGAGTACTGTGCCCGATCTAGGCTGAGAGGGTGCCAACGACGTACGCTGCGGAGAGGAAGGAGAGGGAGAGACACTCCCAGACGTGAGCCGAGCAGATAGGAGAGGGAGAGAGAGGGTATGGAGGGAAGGAGGCGAGGAGGAGAGGCGAGAAACGAGTAAAGAGGGATGAAAGAAAAGAGGGAGAGAAGAAAAGGGTTAAGGCAGGCAATGAAAATGAATGACAGAAGCCGAGAAGACAAGAAAGCCACGCCTCTCCGCAGTATTTCCGCGAACTAGGACCGACCAGGATTAGCTGCGCATCCTCGATGAGTGGAATCCCTCACGGGCGCGAAGTGAGAAAAAGAGGAAAGAGCAGCGGGGGAGGCTGACCCTGATCAAGACGAACCGACGGTGGAGCCATGAGGGAGGCTGCAGGGTAAGGGCTACAGCTCTCCCGCAATGCGCCGGAGCCCTCTGCCCGATGCCGACTAGGCTCGATCGGTTTGCCCTTTGCTCCTTGGGCCATGTTCCTCTCGCGGGCTAGATTTGCATCTGTGCTTGCCTCCGCGCGTTCGTGGGCGGTGTGGTGACCGCGCTAGCGCCGAGCTGTCTCGTGTCCCGGGTTCCCGTCCTCTCCTCCTCTCCCTGTCTTTCTCTCTCCTCTCTTTCTCCATCTCTTCTCCTCCTCTCTCTGCTTCGAACCCGACACTCGCTCCCATCGTGCACTTGTTGTGGCGCTCCCAGCCGTCAGCCCTCAGCTCACCTGGCTCTCATGCCGCGCACGCGTTCGTTGCCGGCTACTGCTTTCGCCTGCCTTTATCCATCATTCCTAGCGTGTCATAATCAAACCTTCGAAAGAGGCAAAACAAAGGCAAATGTGGCTTCCGAACTGTTCTGATACGCCGACTCGCCATACTCACCATCACGTCCTTCCCGCGCCACTCACAAGGAACAACCCTACTGGCCCTCATGCGCGTGCCCCCCCTCTCACCGATCGTGCGCGCCCGCCCCGCGCTCCGGTGCAACTCATTTCTCGGGAATCTTCTTCTCCTGGCCCTCCCGACTCCTCTCACACCTCTCGCCCATCGCGGTCTCTCTCCACTTCGCTCCCTCCATCTCCCTCCATATATACTTCATTCCCTGTTTATATCACCTCCTCCTCCCATGTGGATTTAGTTTAGTTATAAGATCGCTCTCTCTCCTTCGGCTATCGAAATTGAACGAAACACAATTCATACAACAGCCATTTCGCATCTCGGTTATATCCCTCGACCAGTGTGATAGTGTCTTACGATCGTCCTCACATAGTTATCTCACTGGGGGGTCGCACACTGATAGCTTTACAATGGGCACCTGTTGCGGCGCGGACTGTATCGACTGCACCGTACTCCTCTCTCCTTTTTTCGATCGAATGCCCACTGCGAGATCTCATCATCATTATAGACGACACAAGTTCGTTGCTCTGATAAATTCATTTCAGCTGTGTTAGACTTGTCATTTTATAACCTTAGTGAAAATGATTTTATCGGGGAAGGGGAGGAACAACTGGATTTACATTTACAGCAAGGGATTTTTCGCGTTCACATAAGTTTTGCCGCTTAAACAACTTTCAGCGTCTTAAACCACAGCCCCAGTCTTGACACATAACTACGAACCAAATATTTCACAAAAACACAGCCATTGTTTGTCGGAGTTCTCGCACTATCGTCATTGGTGCATTCATTTTGCTAGATATAGACTGCATTAACCTGTAGTCCGGGCATCGTATAGCACCGAAATTCGTTGAAGACTTGTCAAATTTAAATTAAAGCTAATTATATATTGCCTCAATTACGCGTTCGCTATCATATACCACTATAAACAGGCGTGACAAGACAGTCTATGATACTGGCGTACTGTGTAAAGTATACTTGCCAGTATGATAGGTGGTAGAACTCATCTTCCTCACTCTGTATGGATCACTAAATGAAATTGGTCTATTACATTAGGGAGTTGTCGTGGATTATATACTTAAATTGTATATTATATTTATAATTATTAAAAGAGCTTATTAGATGTCAAATTAATAGTGAATTGAATGTCATACATGAGGTAATATGTTAAATGCGTTTAAATTTTAACTATATATTTCGCCAGCTTGAATTTGTACTCCTATTAAAATATCTTACACGTAGTCTTTGGTAACACTAATTTAATATTAAATAAAGAACCTATATATATTAATTAGTTCGAATTTAATTTTTATTTGGCATCAGGAATATTTTAGTTGTCCATTATATATATGTGTAAATATAATTACATAAAATTAACCAACTTTGAAACTAATAAATTTGGTAGCCACACTCTTGACGCTATTTTTATAATTAAATTCTATATATTTGTGTCATTTTGTAGTTATTTATCTGTACTAATTAGCAGTTGCCAACATTCGATCAGCAATGTTAATTTTAATCTTATTGAATAATTGGCGCTATAAATAAAATTAACTTATCTGAGCTTTATATATTAATAATGAGATAATTTTATAGAGATTATACACATATATTTGGAACAATAATAGAACAAATATCATGAACATTTCATGAGAAGGTCATCCCTCATGACAACTTTAAACTTCTCAAGTGATAATAACTCAGATAGATAGTCCATCTCTACGAGTGTACAGTCTTTCCCTACAAGGATTTCTGTGAGCTGTATACCCCCCCCTCACCCCCCCCCGTTAACATAGAGTGGTAAAGTAACTCCTCATACATTTCTCACGCTTGAAATATATGCAACTAATTAATATAATCATTAATAAGAAATATATATTATATGTAATTACTTCATTTATTATTTCATAACCGAAAAAAATGTAACAGGACAAAAAAAATTGGTAACGGTATCTTATATTAACTATGTATTAATATTTATATGATCATTTTTACATTTTAAATAATTCAATTATTTATATCCGTGGAAATAAGAAATGTAACAGGACAAAAAAAATGGACGGTTTATTACCATTGTTACGAAAATGTAGGATTTATTGACTCTACACCTGTCAATTAGGGACCCCAGCCACTGTCTGTTCTCTTTACGTTGATTGAGGGTGCTCTTGCAAATGCCTAAGTTATTTTGAATACTTTTATGAGGTTTAATAACCCTGTGAAAAAATAATGAGGGTGAGGTATTAACTTTTCGCAATTGATATCAAATGCTTATTTTTTTCTTTAACCATTTTGTTTTTTAAAAATTCTTATCATCATAATCCTGCTGTGTGAAACATGTAGTGACTCAGTACCACAAATCTATTTTTCCACGAAATGCCTTCACTCTCCCACACCTTAAGCCGTGCCCTGGCGTTACAGACACCGGCCACGTGGGGAAGTAAGGGAATGTTTACAAGGGCGGCGCTCCTCCGCCTTTCTGCAGAAGCAGGAACTGCCGCCTGTTACGCTCATCCCCTGCATCCTGCCACTCGGGACCGAAACACCGGCGTGAGAGAGAGGGCAGTGGCGTCCGCAGTGGATCGCTCAGGAAGTCCCGGAAGTCTGACTGTTCGAACTGCTGCTTTTAAGGCTTTGTAAAGGGATTTCCACGCTTTGTATGTCGACAGCATTCAAATCTGAAAGATTCAAAATAAGTGAGACGCTTACTATTTTTGTAATATCCACTCGACTTTTTCTGGGGCTCAAGATTTTAAAGAAAAAAGTGAGAGAGAGAGAGGGGGGGGGAGAGGGAGAAGAAAGGAAAGAGGGAGTGAGGGAGAGAGAGAGGGGTGAGAGGGAAAGGGAGAGGGATGGCAGAAGAGGGGGGGGAGAGGGAAAAGACAGAGGGGGAGACGGAAAGAGACAGAATGGGAGGGAAGAGGGAGAAGAAGGAGAGAGGGAGAGATAGATAGATAGATGGAAGAGAGAGAGAGAGAGAGAGAGAGGAGAAGAAGAGAGAGAGAAGAAGAGAGAGGAGGAGAGAGAGAGAGAGAGAAGAAGAGAGAAGAAGAGAGAGAGAGAGAAGAGAGAGAAGACAGAGATAGAGGGAGGACTAGGAAAAGATAAAGATAAATCGATAGAAAAATAGATAAATGGACAGAATTTCAGATTCGTGTTGGTTGACATTTAGAGGAAATCACAATGAAGATTAGAGAACCAAATAAATTCTTTTGAACGCATCGACATATAACAACAAATTAATTTCAGACAATAACCACTTAAGGAGTTGATGTATCCTATCATTTTTGAATGTCGACAAAAAATAAAAATAGGTTGCCCGATTTACTGCTATCACTTATAGAATTGATAATCTTGTATCTTCATAAAAAATTAATTAAGTGGTATTATGATAACATGGTTCTTTCGTTTCAAGCCATAAACATGCATTTAGGTGAAATTTATGATGAACCATTAATTGGGAAAGTGTACATTTCTTTGCTTGCCATAAGTGGTTATTTTTAAAGCTTATAGTTAAAAATGAGTAAGTTGCGGCAGTATCAGTAGTTGTTATAATAATAGAAATGCCATTAGTAGCAATAATGGTGGTGATGATAGTAATTATAGATGTAGCTATAAAAGTTGCAGGAAAAACAACTTCACATCATCAACTATAAGCGATGACAATAAGGCCTATAATATTGTTAAACCTGATGGTAGCAATATTAATATGAACAATAATAACGATAAAATATCAGTAACATTCGAAATGCTTCCATTACAAATACTTGTTTGCTGACACATATTACTTATCACCGATGGAAAGTCTGCTGAATCCGTGTCAAGCAAAGAATAGTTGAGTCTATCCTTAAATATGTAGTTCCTCATTTTCTTTAGCTTTTTGTAATTTTAGCCTAAACTAATCTATTTATGCAAGCAAGCATCGGGAGGGCAAAAAAGAATACAAATTGATGGCCAAAAAAAGAATTACAAAATATCTTACAGACGGGACAGCGATTAAGGAAACAATTAAAGATATATGATTCATGACCTGTGCCATTGGCGGCTCGGAAAAAACATGGTCTTTTCTGCAGTGTCCTCATCCGCAATTTTATGAAATTCTTTGCCTTATTTGCTGCTGATTTCAAGTAATTTCAAGTTTAATCTCCGCCCACACAGGCATGCCAACCTGCACATGTTGAGAAACAGACTAGGTAAAATGCCGAATGGGTAAAATGCCATATACTTTTTGTATTTCATTTTGTAACTCCTCATCTGGCCATTTAAGGAGTATTAAAAAATATTACATGATAAATCGCATGTGAAGATGGTATGATATTATACATAAAAGTATAATGTTTATACTAAATGTGTTTTTGCCATTTATTAAAAGGCAGATAAAGGAATAAACACTGTCGAAGTTCAGAATCGAAGACAAAGCAATATATTCGAATTTGTGTACATTTTGATATTCAGAAATGATCCTTCGAATAAAGCTCCACGAATACGAAAATATTACCGTTTCTTTTCGTTTACTATAAAAATTATATTAAATATGATAATAATGATAATGGCAATCTCAATAATAATAGTAATGATAGTAACAGTGGTAATAATAAAACAGTAATAGTAACAATAAAACTATCAATAACAGTAACTATTATCATTAGTATCATTATTATGGCAATCATTACGATCATTGTCATTATAAAAAGGATTTCTTTCTAGACCCAGCTTGCATCCTCAAATCCATCGGGTATCAAGAGACACTTATCGATATCTACCAACGAAATAAAGCAGGAGTTGTCGACATAATTATTTAATGTACTATTTTATTATGATCATCCCTATCCCTCGACGCCATTGTCATCGCTATTACCCTTGTCATTATTTTCATCTGTATTATCATCTTCATAATATTACCTTTTACCTTTATAATGGTCAATACCACAAAAATAAGATAGTCTTATCAATATAAAGAAATAGCATGGTAGGAATATGGAAGAGTAACATACAAATCAAATGGTTGATTTTAGGACAATTAAGTTATAACAAAGAATTTTAGCATGTGGTGTGGCATCAGGTACAAGCCATTCAAATCTCAATTACCATGAAATCATATTATTTCTTATAGATGTCACAGGACGATGCGTGTGTGATACAGCTGGTTTTGTTCAAGCGGTACGACAATTTGACCCGATGGGTTTTCGTACGTCCGACCACACCGTTGCTCCGCCCACAGACTTGAAATCATTGCAAATATTTGGCGTTTCAGATAAAGCCCATAATGGAGGGACTGAGTGATTGCAAGCTTCGGGCAGCAGTTTAATGATAAGGATTAAAATAGATTGCTAGAATAAAACAAAATGATTAATCAAGTAAAAATGATTTTTAAGAATTCAGGTGCACGTTCTGCAGGCGCGTAAACAGAAAATTAGACTGACTATGACTCGCTGAAGAGCCAATAAATCCCACACTACTATACAGCATAGAACTTGTTTATTTAATTTTTATATAAAACAAGTTATAGATATAAACGCATAAACGCATAAAAACTGTTTGTTATGACGTATTTCTTAGTTATCATTTTACTGTGAGGTTGATGGACTCATACACCTGACAGGAACTAGGGAAGACTGCAGCTCATCACCTCCCATGGACGAGCCGCAACTGCCTGTGTTTATCCTACGGTCTTGTGAGGAAATGTTGAGGTAAAGATGCCAAATTAAACTGTGGAAATTATTCTGATGTACAACGAAGACATCTTTTGAAATTCGAGGCCCATTATGATTGTCAACAATATCGTGAATTAATCTTTGTAAATTCTCTACTCGCGTTTCTCTTTACTTAGCAGCCTCGTTCAATATATGAATCTCTTTTGTTATATTTTGGGAACAAAAATATGTTCATGGGAGAAACGAATTCGTATGGAAGGGGAAGGTTTACATTGTTATGACCAGTCGTTACTTTTTTAAATACTTACTTCGTACATAACAAATCAGTCATTCTCGAATCGATTAATGCGATATCGTCCAAGAACCAAATTTGACAAACGAGTGACGGTTTGAGCTCTGTGTCTGTTCCTATTGGTTGGCGACTCGAAAATGTAATGCACCTGTAGATGGCAACAATAGTCTCACGTTGCGGAAATATCTGCTGTGAGACGCACAGTAAATGTTAGTATTTCCTCTAATTCTGGAAAACACCCCAACTCGTCAAGAGAAAGCCCTACATTATCAAGTGTGGATTCTCTAATAGAGAGAAAAAAAGAATCCAGATTATTCAGTATTGAACCCACACTATTAAAATGATCTACAGACGTTAAAATCTAATTTCTATCATGGAGGTACTTGAGAGAAGGGTAATACCAAACAAATAAAAATAATCTAAATACTTCCTTTTGTATTAAACCATAAATCATTCACATTCATCTAAAACGTCAGTTAAATTCTCTTAAGGAAGGTATTCTAACCTGATAACATTCTTCTTCTTTCTCCCTTACAGAGTAATTTTGCCTACATCCTGTTATCTCCTGAAGTTAATCTCTCCCAAAGTTCTTATCTGTAGTTCATGAATCCATTTACTCTGAATGTGTTTGAATCCTTAATATTTCGAGGGGTATACCTGGATGGTTCAACAGTTCCAGTTGCTCTGATATTCCAAGATATTAACCTCAGCCCTTTCGTGCAGTCAGATGACACTGTTTTTTTTTTCTCCACCCCTCTCTGTCCCTCCCTTCCCTAGCACCCCCTCCCTCCCTAGCTCCCCCCTCTCTCCCTTCCCTTCTTATATCCCCCTCTCTCTCCCTCCCTCCCCTAGCCCCCCTCTCTCTCCCTCCCTCCCTAGATCCCCCTTCTCTCTTCCCTCCCTCCCTAGCACCCCCCTCTCTCCCTCCCTCCCTAGCTCCCCCTCTCTCCTCCCCCCTCTCTCTTCCCTCCCTCCCTAGCTCCCCCCTCTCTCCCCTCCCTCCTCTAGATCCCCCCTCTCTCTCTCTCCCTCCCTCTCCCCCTCTCCTCTTCCTCCCCTCCCTAGACCCCCTCTCTCTCCCTCTAACACGTAGACGACCTGAGTGCCTGTCCTTCGCAAATAAACAACTACACACACGGGTCGCCTACGGTACCTCACAGCAAGGTCTATATAAGTACTTATATAGACCTTGCCTCACAGCCCATCTGTGAGTGTGCGTACGATCTTACCCTTTCATAGACCATTGACTGAATTTTTGTATTTTATGTTATTATATGGTAATGCCCCTATTTTTTGTACGAGAACCCCACACAGGGACTTATCAATATAAGGGTGAGGATAACCTACGTTACCACATCCTTTTGAGATGTAATTTTTTGTCTCAATAAACTTGTCAAAGTCTCTCTTATTCTCTCTTTTGGTGGTTATTGTTATGATACAAGGATGTAGTACTGCATGTAAAAAATGAACTGCTACTCAGATCACATATATCACAAGTAAATGATTATTTCAAATTAATTAATGCATAATTTTTCAACTTAAATACCCTATTTTGATTAATAAAAAAATGTTTAACCATTAGAATATTGTTAATACAAACGACATAATAAAGTGCCAGTGAAATATAATAGAGTACCCTTAAATCGAAAAATACGCGAGTGCATCAAAGAAAACTAATAATGTCTAGGACAGACTGTTGTATTTCACAAATTCATCGTTTTTTAATACTTTACTGTAATATGACATATAAATATATATTCTTATAAAAAATAACAAATTATATAGCTAAAGACTACTTAGGTATACATGGGTCATATGCACAAAGACAAAATAATGGAGTATACAAAGGCTGGGTTGTTCAAACTTTTAATTCTTTGTGCTTAATCCACTACTCTGCCATGATTTAACCCCACGGGAAACCATCGTACCCTTTTGTGTGGAAAGGTATGGTAAGAATCTGTTGTATAATCATCTATACAAATTATACTAATTAAAACAATGTTTAGGGGAATCTCTCCTTAACATTTCTATATATCTATCGGTTTTGTTGTAATGTTAAAAGGGTCTGTTTCAACAATCTTGCAAGGCTCTCGATCTATCTTCGTCGCAACATTTAAAATTTATACTGCAATATATTCCTTCGTATGTTGTAATATATATGTTGTCACCATAAATTTGATGAATACATGTTACTAACGATTCGATTCAAATCCGTGATACTGGCTGCATGGTATTGACTTCCGAGGCGAAAAAAATCCATATTCACTCAACAAATATGCATAATATCTTTGGTCTTGACTTACCATGGCCGCTTTGGTTTGTGTTATACGAATGGCATTGCGCGGTAGCCTATCTACAGGGTTAATTCACAAAAATTTGCATTTCCTTAACCGATTTCTGCCTTCCGTTATGGTACGAAAATTCGCAATATCATGTCCCGGGATGCCGCCTCGTCTTCTCGGCTTGAATCTGCTATCACTTCTCATCCACTTCACTCCCATGGCGATCCTCCTGGCTCTCCGTCCCAGAAGCGGGCTTGCTGGGTATAGCACATTCGCCTTAAGGTCTCAGCTCGCATCCTCGCTCTCTCGGCTGGAGGATGCTATTAAGTATTCCTGGTGCTTCACCTGCCATTTGCGCCTCGCCCTCTCGGCTCGACTCCACGAGACGTCTATTATCATTATCTTTTGTTTATTTATTTATTCATTTTTGTATTTTCGTGTCGTCTGTTAATATATTCAGATAACTACCTGGGATTATGTTTGACTCTAAATCATTGATGAAAGAAATAAACATAATCAGCGCCAAGAGCGATCCTTGAGGCGCTGGTTACTCGCCATGCAGAGTGCTTCCCTAAAATTGAGGTGCTCATCTGTCTTGTATGAATGAAATCTTAACCCATTGGAGGAGTTTTCACTTTTTTCTCCATAATAGTCTCCTTTGAGATTTCCTATAATTAAAAGCCTTTTTTTTTTTTTTTTTTTTTTTTTTTTTTTTTTTTTACACAATCCACGCAGCCATGTCTTTCTTGCAATATTTCAGAAACCCATAAAAGCATAACCTTAATTCCCTAAAACCAAATTGCTTATTTGATATCATTTTATGTTTTTCGAGTATTCCAACCCATTGTTTCCTAATTATCCTTTCTAACAGATTACATGTCACACTGGTTAACGAATCTGGTCTATAATTTGGAGGGTTTTTTTTGTCGCCGCTCATATATAAGGCTCTAACGTTGTAACTTTTTTTGTCATATATAAAGCTCTAACGTTGTAACTTTTTTGTTATTTTTCACTGTCTCACTGAATTTCGGAATATCAATAATAATGGGGTGCACAGTTAGAAATCTCATCTGGTCCCTCTGATTTAGTCTTGTCCATCTCTTTTGGTAGGTCTTTTATTTCATTTCTTTGAGGATGTTATTTTCAATATTTTTCTTTGTTTGTTCGGTTGTTTGCCGTTTCAAAGTGTGGGTCCTGAACAAACAACGAATGAAGTTTCTCAGTAAGGGTTTCATACATTTCCTCCTCCTTAGTATAAACGATGTTATTGTCTTTGGTGACGTTAATTCGATCTCTGCTTTAAGTATTATTGCCTATGTAGTTAAAGAAGAGATTGGGTTGATTTGTACATTTATAGATTATATCTTTTTTGGTTTAGGTACACATTTTTTTTCACTTTTTACCTTTCATACGCTGCCTGAGATCTATGTTTTCTGAATCTTTTCCAAAGGAACTGTTTGGTTTATCATTCTCTTGCATTTATCATTGAACCAAATTTGGTAATTTCTTGCTCTAGTTGGAATCATGATCTAAATCTTCCTACTCCTTTTTTATAGACCTCAAAATTTCGAGTATTGTATATCAAGGTTCTCTTCGTCCAGGGGCGTTTCCTAATTTATGCCACCAAAGAAATCTTTAAGGCTTCTACAATCACCTCTCTTGTAATTGTAATTCCCCTTTCTTTTCTTACGATGAGTTCTTTCTGTAGCAGAGAGTAATTACTACATGGTCGCTTTTTGTAGAGCAGGACAGTACACAACATCCTTAATA
>NW_020869147.1:656257-658757 GCF_003789085.1 Penaeus vannamei
CTTCCCAAGTTCATGATTGACGCCGGCAGGAGGTGATGAGATGCCTCCCTCTTCACAAGTTTATGGTTATGATTAGATGCACAAATCTGAGCCCAAAATCCCATGAACCAGTTATAACGTTTCTTATTCTGGGATTGTACTAGACAGAAAAGGATATGTCCTGTAATTTGTGTTTCTTTGGTGTACTAATTCTGAGCATAATTGTTTGACTCTGTGCAGGTCTAACAATAAAGAGCAAATCAAATGATGTCTTTTATATTCTGATTATTAGGAATTCATTATATTTGTTGCAATCATTCCATTGTCGGCTAATTTAATTCCACGAAGAACAGCAGTACATCAATGAGAGACGGTAAAAAAAGAGACTGGCTGAGAGAGAGGGTAAATGAAATAGATTTAGATGTATATATATATAATCCATAAAACGTACACACCAGCCCACGCACACACACGCAAGCTCACATACACATGGTTAGATAGACAGATACATAGAGGTAGATCAATCGATAGATAGAGGTATATAAGTATTATTATGAATTTACAGTTCAACATATACATACACACAGTGTGTAAGTTTGTATCTCATTTCACGTTGGATATGATCTCTTTTGAAACGCTATTATAGGATTATTATTTTCCATTAAAGAAACCTACAAAAACTACAAGATGATCAGCAAAACGGCGTAATCTCTATTGAGGGAAAGGGATTAGGTCTATCGGAAACCAGTTGCGTCCTCGGGAAGTCTGAGGCCGTCCTGACTTAACTTGGATCATGGTCGATGTTTAAACATCCTCGCAGGGCTTGTGGCTCGCTCGTTCAGTCAGATCGCAAGCAAGCAAGACAGACAGACATTTATTACTACACATGTATTTCTGGCAAAGATATATTCGGAACAGGTCAAATACATTTCTTGTATTATGAAGATATGCTCATCCATACCTTTTCAACATTTAGTAATACCTATATGGGCACAACGAAATATCCTCGTGACAAGGATCTTGGGGAAAAGCAAAATTTTGCAACTAAATTACTATTCAGAATGCTATAAGTTGATAGTCAAGATGTATAGCACTTTCAGATGATATATCAAAGCCATAGATCCTAGGGGCCTGACTGAATATATCTATCTACAAGCACCATATTCGATCCATAGACTGATACATATTGAATGATCCGCTAAATAGTGGACTCATGTTGATAATCCTAGAGAGGATTGCAACACTGACAACTACTTACGTACGAGTTCTTCCTTAAGTAAGACCATGATTAGGATTCAATTTCATGCACTCATAGGCACCACACCGCCACTGCGCCATCAAAACTCAAAGTTAGTTGACATTACCAAGTAGACGTAAGGGACATGTTTGTAAAGGAACACGTGTACCAAACTGTGGGGTGCGGTTATCTTTCTGTCCACCTTGACTCTGACCCCAGTATATCAGTTATATATCGTTCTGCACATCTGTCCCTGCTGAAATGAAGGCTGTACCTTCCTGTTAGTCCTCCTGTGTGTACATTACCAAAGGAAGCAACTGCTTCGCACCTTCCACACCCAAGCCTCCTAGGTGACCTATATCTTCCCCTCGACCAAATCATATGAACTCACCCCCTCTGATATGGTCGAATGAATCTGACACTCCAGCAGGCGGGAAAAATCACCCGGACTTGTCTAGCCGCCGCATAAAAGGGCACGTCTTGTCAGAGAGAGAGAGAGAGAGAGAGAGAGAGAGAGAGAGAGAGAGAGAGAGAGAGAGAGAGAGAGAGAGAGAGAGAGAGAGAGAGGGGGGGGGAGAAACACCAGTCAGGCAATGACATGCGGGGTTTGGCTTGTCACCACTCCACCATATCATCAGAATACTGAGCCACATTCAAAGAGCACCTCCACAGCCTTCTTCTTGAATGGCCTGAGTTTTCTTCGGGAAAGGAAGCCTGCTGTCCAGCAAGACCATGGTTGTCGAATTGCTGGCCAAGGTTCATGTCCAAAAAGATCAACTCAAGGCTTCAATGGGTCTATCACCACTAATTTTAAACCCCCAGTTGGTAGAGCTTTGCATCTATTACTGACATTCTTCAGGACCCATTAATTGCACAAGAACATAGAATATTATCACACATATATGTGTTATATATATATATATATATATATATATATATATATATATATATATAATTACATACATACATATATATATATATATATATATATATAATATATATATATATATATATATTATATATATATATAATATATATATATGTGTGTGTGGTGTGTTGTGTGTGTGTGTGTGTGTGTGTGTGTGTGTGTGTGTGTGTGTGTATATATGCGTATATGTGTGTGTGTGTGCATATATATATGTACTTATATATATATATATATATATATATATATATATATATATATAATATTATATATATATAATATATATATTATAATATATATAATATATATATGTATGCATATATATGAAAATTACATTTTCATAATCAGCTGTGTCTGAT
>NW_020869147.1:663757-665725 GCF_003789085.1 Penaeus vannamei
ACCATCCCATACCCTCTTTCTCTCTCCTCTCTTCCTCTCTCTGTCTCCCTCCTCTCCCCTTTCGTATTCTTATACACTCAAGATACTGTAATCAGCTGTACAGATATTATGGTTTTCGTTAAAGGAATAAATATCAAATATCGAATCAAATATTTGTTATTGTTGTACTCCACAATCCATGCAATTATTCTCAGAATTAGTGCGACGAAGAAACAGAAGTTAAGAAAATATCCTCTTCTGTCTAGTACAATCCTAATGTAAAATACGGTTCATGGGAAATTGGGCTCAGATTTGTGCATGTAATCATTACCATAAACTCGTGAAGAGGGAGGCAACTCATCACCTCCTGCCGGCGTCAATCATGAACTTGGGAAGACCCAGAAGAGAGTTGATGAGCTCCGAGTTCCTCTTGTGGGGTCCCACGACCACCCCGGTGTGAGCGCCTTTCGCTGCCTGCAGAATCTCTATTGCTAGTTCTGTTGCAAGCCTGAGGAAGAAGGATGGTATAAGACTGTGATAAGCAGGAATAGTTTATAATAAGCAGAATAAGAAGCAACACTATTATCATCATCAGCTAATGAAAACAAACAAGAGAAGAAAAACTGGGATGCTGTCAGTGGAACTCCCACAAAGACCGAGTCAACAAAATTATAATTTCTATACGGTCGCAGTGTAAGGAAATGATAACATTAACGCACTTCCCATGCCTAGAAGTCAATATTTACATTCGCAAAGTATAATTTTAACTGTGATATTATGCACCTGACACTTTGAAGCTGAAGGTTCCCTCTGTGCTTCTGTCACCACGACGGCCGTCACCGCCAACACCACAAACAACAGCATTGCAAAACGACACATCCTGTAAGGATATATGAATAATTGGGTTAATACTGAGCCTCAGTGGCAAAACTTGTATACTTTGCAAACTTTCTAAATGCAATTATTTTCATACAATCCCATAATTACGATGTCCATTTAGAAAACAAAATGGCTGACATTTCCTTCCCGTTTCACCCAAAACGTGCAAATAGAAGACGATTGGAGGGAGAACTTACCTGCAGAGAGCGAAGTGGACACGGGAAGAATGCTATGCCACCTGCGGCAACCGCCCTTTTATGTGGCTCCGAAGGGCGCCCACGCGATCGCGCCCTCGGCTGGCTGACCGCCCGCGCGACTCGGGCTGTGTCTGCGCGGGCGCCATGGAAGGAAGGGCTTGGTGCAGACACTCGCATGTACTCACGCATTAACGGTATATAAAGAACATTCTATATATATGTATATATATGTACAAGACATATGCACTATATACCTATATATACATATTTTTACTATATACATACACACATCTATATATAATACATTATGTATACTATATACATACATACACACACAGACACATACACATATATGCATATACATACACACACATACACATACACCCACACCCACATTCATACCAGGCACACTCCGCACACACGCACATGCACACGCACACATATAAATATGAATATAAATAATATACATACATACATATATGTATAACTATATATGAATATGTATGCTTATATGTATCTATCTATATACTTACATACATGCATAAATATACACACACGCGTGTGCGTGCATGTATGCATTTATGTATATATATATCCATATATGATTATGTCTATATCTATCTATCTATCAAGATATATACATACATATGCACACACTCGCATGTATATATATATATATATATATATATATATATATATATGATATATATATATATATATATATATATAGATATATAGATATATGCTTATATATATATTCATATATACAAATGCATATAAACATACGTATAATACATGCATGTATGTATGTATATATATTATATATATATATATATATATATATATATATATGGATATACATATTTATATATAGATATACATATACATATGTATATATATAGATATAGATTAA
>NW_020869147.1:665825-688325 GCF_003789085.1 Penaeus vannamei
CTCATTCTCTCTCTCTCATCTCTCTATTCTCTCTCTCACTCAATTCTCTCTCTCTCCTCTCTTCTTCTCCTCTCCTCTCTCTCTCTCTCTCATCTTCTCTCTCTCTCTCTCTCTCTCTCTCTTCTCTCTCTCTCTCTCTCTTCTCTCTCTCTCTCTCTCTCTCTCTCTCTCTCTCTCTCTCTCTCTCTCTCTCTCTCTCTCTCTCTCTCTCTCTCTCTCTCTCTCTCTCTATGCAAAAAGTCATATTTTGAAGTAGTTTTTACAGGATTGTTTTTCTTTCTTTCTCGTTGACACAAAAAGGCTTACAATATAGATAACTTGATTCCTGTAAATTGTGTGGATGTTAGTGTTTTTGTTTTTTCGTTTTGTTTTCATATGAACATGTGCATGCAAATCTTTGTTTTCCCTCCGGTTTCCATGCCTTTTCAAATGCATATATTTGAAAAGTAGTAAAGTGGATATCTACAGGATTTTATTTCAAACATGTATTTTCTTTCTTAATTCATATCACACTGAAAACTCTCTGTAGATTATACTTGGAAAAAAACACACACATGCATACACACCACACACACACATACACGCACACACACACATACACACACACACACATACACACACACGCGCGCGCATTTGTGTGTGTGTGTCATTTTGAAAGAAAAAGTACCAAAAGGCCAATTAAAACATGGAAAAAAAAGAAAAGAAAAAGGAAATTAAATAGAGGCTAAAGCCAGCAGTGCTTAATTGGCACCCAGCTGATATAGCAACAGAGACAAGATAAACAACCTTGTGAAGAGATTATACTTGTTTACATTTGGAGCAATTGTGGAACATAGATAAACAAGGAATATGTTGATAAAACGACAAAAGAATGAAATGAGACTCTCGAAACTACACCTAAAAGACCAGCTAATGCTGAATTGGCTGCAGAGAAAGAATTGAATGGGAAACTATAGGAGCTTGTGGAAAACTTGAGTAGAAACAGAGGAAGACAGTAAAGATATTAGGAGAGAGTATAGACATAGACAAGTTGAAACAAAGCTAGATAATGGCTTCAGAAATTGTCAAAATGTAGAAAACTATCAAAGAGTCTGAAGAAAAAATGTCAAACAATCAAACTGAAGTATTGGAAGAAACAAACAAACTTAAAACAGCAGTCACCAGTATATTGAAAGTCAAAGAGAATGTTAACACAACAAGAAAGAAATTTCAAAAGGACATGAAGGGCTCAAAAGTAGAGATCAAAACTGAATGACTTCAATTCCTTATCTGATCTTGTCAGACTTTGTCACAGTCATTATTGACAAAGACGTCTTAAGTAGCATAAAAGAAGGTTGATATTTTCAGGGATTACCATCACTGCCACAACGTAGAGGCTGATTGGATAATGGTATTGATGCCAGCTGTAAGAAATTATCTTATCGTCATTGCAACCAGATTTCACTTAGGCTTGATAAAGTATGTGTACAGAGACTCATGATGAAATGTTTACTATGGTTTCTCATAAATTTTGTACAGGGGTATATTCAAAGCAAAAATCACTGGGAATAGTTCAGAGGTGGTAATTATTTTTTAGTATTTTGGGGGATTCATATGCTTCTACTTTCTCATTTGAGCAGCTGACTTAATACTTAAAGACATTAGTTTAATTACAAATATGAACTGGTATTTTATTACCTGGAACATTCTCTCTATGTATAGTAGGGAGTGGGTGGAGATAAACAGAGACGTCATGAAGTCCTCAAAACCCTGTGATGCCATGGTTGCAATGGAGTGAATCGTGATTCGATGCATAATGACATAATTTTCCGTCAGCTTTTCAGAGGGAGCATATCTTTAGTGGAAGTGGAAGCATTTTTTTTGTCAGATACAGGCATTTAAAGTGAGGGGAATCACAAGTGAGCATTTTCATCATCAAAACATAATAGAATACACCAAGAAAAGAGCCTAGTGCATTCTTCTTGGAAAAAGTCATGTACAAATGAAATTCAAATGTTACCTTTTTACAGGAAAAGGAGGCAGAATAAAAGAGGAGGTACAGTTATAAGAGGAAATTTTAGATATTTAAGAATGTTCCCTGAGGAAGAAAAGTAAACGGTTGTAGTAAAGAAGATTAATTTGTAATGATAGAGTTGAAAGATTTGTGCTGAAATTCAGATGGAAGATAAAAAATGTCTGAAAGTTACTCAAAGAAGAAAATGGGAGAACAAGAGTAAACAAACTGTGCTAATGGGAAGATTCACAAGACATGGCTAAGGAATAAGGAAGACTATCATTATTTATAGAAGAACAAGTTTCCACAGTAAAGGATATAAAGAAACCAAATTTTCATATTAGAATGATGAGTAGAAAGATTGCATGCGCCTGAAATGTATGCTAATTTAAAAAGTTCAATGATATTCAAAGCATACCTGACATGTCCCACAAAGCTTCACTCTCTCCCATGTTTGAACAACTAGGTTTGAAAAAAACACATATTAAATGTACTTGTATTTACCTACCTTGAGCTGCTTTTTAAATTTCCAATTGTTGTTTTTGGGATTAGTTTTCATTTATTACAGTTATTGCAGTTGTGATTTTTTTTCCCATTATTTTACATTCACATGTTTGCCCCAACCTGTTTTTGTAGGGACCCTAGATAGAGTGCAGTCGGATGAGCATATTTGAAATGAGAATTTTTTAAAAGTTAGAACTATTAGATGTCTGTCTTACCAAAGATAACAAGGTTCATTTACCTTGGAGATATATTTTGTTAATGATTTTACTTATAGGTAGAGGCTAGTTATGTTGGAGATTTTTTCTTCTTCTTCTTTTATAAAATTAATCTCTGTCTTTTTCCCATGGTATTAAGACTATTTTGCCCCACAAAAATGTACATCTTATGTTTAAATTTAACCTGTGTGTAGATTAAAACTTGTATGTATATTATAGCTTTTGTATGGGTTTGTAAATGCATTTAATATTGGATCAACTATGGATCACACCTTATCAGTGGGTCTTTCATAAGTGTTGAATACATGTATATGATTTATGGAAGCAGTACTAGCTAGTGTTAAAGTAAAAAATTGTTATTTGCTTGAGGCATCCACTTTTATACAATCAGAGAATAATTATTGCAATTAATTGATATATTTACATTATCTAAAACATAATGCTTACACAAATAAAAACTAGAAGCACTCAGAGAGTGCATACCTCTGCCAAGGCAATAGGATGATGATGATAATTGAAGCACCAAAAAGTTGTCCCTATCTTGCAATGCTAATAATAGTAATAGTTACCCCTATTGCCAAGGCAATAAGGGTAACTGATACAATTATTTTAAGAATTCCTGGATCCAGATTATGATCATGAATTTAATGGCATCCAAGTTGGGCTAAGACACACCTCTTGAAAAAAATTCATAAAGACCCGTTCTTAAGTTTTGAATTATCTGGTGAACCAACGAACAAACTAACCAACACTACCAAAAACATAACCTCCTTGGCGGAGGTAAAAAGAGTATGTGTGTGCATGAGAGAGAGAGAGAGTGAGTGAGTGAGTGTGAGAGTGAATGAGTGAGTGAGTGAGAATGAGGATATGAGAGTGCATGCAAAAGAGAGAGACTTGAAGGAGATGCATTTTTCCATTTACACATATAAAATGTAAATGTATTTCACATTTATCTAAAATCTTGAGTCTTTGTTTTTGCATTTTTATTTTCATTCCCTTTAAATCATTTTTTGCTGTTTTAATTTTGTTTTAAACAGAATCAGCAAGGAAATCCCATATGGCTTTGGTTTACCCAGAAGCCTCATAGCATGGAGAATGGGATCTTAATTATAAAGTAGCCTTATTCATTTAACTAAACTTGTGCTTTCAATAAAAAAAGTAACATATTTTACTTCTTGCATATATATACCTTCAACTACAAAATGAGTTGAGATCAAAGGTTTATTTTAGACTTGCCTATTATGATTATGTAGTAGTGAAGGTAGGTGCTTCTTTACTGGGGTATGTAGTTCAAGTAGCCTTTTAGTTTCACATGTAGTTAAGTTCCATTATGTTTCTATGTTTTGTGCTTTATCATTGCTATTCTCTCCTCAAGTTGTATCACCTCTCTACAAGAATTTGGAGTCATCGACAACAGCACAGCAAAGACCGTAGGTACATATGTGTGTTTATTGGAAATGCCTGAAAGTTTTGTCTCGATTATTTTAGGGTGTGTAGGGTTGCTTGTTTGAAGACACAGGTGTACAGTATGTGAGTATATTACAGTGAGTGACTATTGAGTGCTTTAGGGAAAGGACCAGTCATAGGACTTAGGGTGTGTGTGTTTTTGTTTGGTTAGACTGTGTTAGTCTTTGTTAATGTTCACCTAATTAAGTAGAGATGGCTGATGAGGGTACTTGAAACTGGAAAAGACAGGAAGGATTAGAGCAGAGTTGGTCCTTATGAATTTATCATTTATTTTGATAATGACAGTTAGTCATATTTGTTTGTGAAATCATGAGTCAGGAAAATAGTGTGCAATTAACCTGTGTTTGCTGAGCTAGAGGGGGAAACCACTTTCTGTTTTGGTTTTGATTTTTTTTTAATGCATTTCTCCACCTGGACATTTTAAAATCTCTAGAATAAGAACTTTGACAGGTTATTGTAGGTCATAATAATTAGCTGGACAGATATACCTAGATTGACTTGTGAGGAGACAAGGATTTGTTTACATGATTCCTGACAAATGAATTGATGAAAGATATAAAACCTTGTAGAGTTATCAAAGTTCATTTGAAGTTTCTTGATAGGAAAAAGTATATCTCAGGGCATAGGATCTGATGAGGTGTGTAGCTTTTGTAAATTTGACTTTTACTGAACTGAAAAAAAGGATTACAAAGGAAACACTTGGTGATGTAAACACAAAGTTACATATGCCCTCCTCCTGGTGAAATGTGAAAGGGAAATGCAGAGCACAGTAAATTACTCTCACCAACAAACTCTCCACAATCACATTTTAGTTTCTCTGGCAGTTATTTTGGTCCATGAGAGGGGTTCTCCTTTGGTTTTGAGATTGGCATATGAACAGCTCATTTGCATTTGTAAATATAATTTGCTCTGCATTTGCTACTTTAATTTCAGTATATCAAGTTCAAACTGTGTTTGTGTCCCCCATCTTTCCTTCCCCTTTATTTTCACATTTTACAGTTTCCAATCAGTTTCCAGTTGTTATAATGTGATTCACAATACCTGGTATATAGTCAACAAGTAGTCTCATGTTTTAGCTAACAGATACATGGTTATTAATTTGTGGTCAGAATTTTAAGTAAACAAGAAGTTTCTGAAATTCTTTATCCTCTTTTTGGGAGCGTGAGCCCTAAATCTATTGAAGATTATGAAAGGTATATAGATTTTTTTCTTCTTTTTTTCTAGCTAAAATCTGGCAAATCATAATTAATAGAAAAAAATACTCGAAACATTCAGCCTTCTACCAAAAAATAAAGATGCTAAAAGGCCATATGTCATGCCTAGTCAAAGTGCCTCTTACAACTGCAAAAAGCACCAAAACAGTTTAAGAAAATCTGTAATTAGAATGTTCCTGTAAAGAGGGTTTAGCCCCTTCTTAGGCTCCCTCTGCATCCTTACTCCTCCTCCAACCAACATGATATCAGCTATACCAATAATAAATAACACATTTACAATATCTACTGACATGTTACTAAATGCCACAGCATCTTGCATAAAGTTGAAAAATGGAAAAAATGTGCTCTCCGCTTTTGCGTATCTTTTCATTCTATTTAGTACTTTTTAACCAGAATACTCACTTTTTTTGCTCATTAGTAATAAGGTGTAGAGAAAAATAAAGTTATTTGGAAATTAGTGGAGAGAGAAAGTATTTAAGGAGAAGGAGGGTTATAGGAAAAGTCATATAAGTACTTGTAGTAAATATTTTGATGGCCTTGCTTATTTTATAACACTTTTTAAGAATTGAAATGTGTTGCAAGAGGAATATTTGTCTTTGGGTCTGGTCTAAGATTAGTTAAGATTAAACCTGAAAACCAATCCTCATGATGTAGAGAGTTCATAAATCACTCCTGCAAGTCTAGAAGTATGGTTGTTTGAAAGAGGGCTTTTGAGGAGGCCAGAAAGTAGACAAGGTTCTAGCATTTCCAGTTTTTTTTATGTCATTGTTTTATGAGCATTGAATATTGAGATTGGACGCCCTCTGTTGAAGTATCTACTAAACGAGCAATGAGGCTTTATTGGATACCAGTGCTAAACTGTTTTAGATCATGAGTATTATAGATAATGATAGGATGAAATAGAATGGTTTGAAATTGAGTTGCCATTGAGTATAGGAATCATGAAACTTTTATGTCTTATTCAGAAAAGAAGAAAATAGTCTTACGTGATGTTATATTTGCTGTGAGATTATTTATAAGGAAACTAATAGTTTCCTTAATTTAACATACAAGTAAAAAGTAGTTAACTTGAATGTATACAGTTGTAAATGTGTGCTTTATTGAACAAAAGTAATTGATGAAGCAGATGTGGGTGGAGAGACATTCAGTTTGGAATTGTAACATGAACACTAACCAGAACTGGAGAGTATGTAGGTGATAATCAGACAGTTGTACTTAATAAGGATGTAGACTATATATTACTATCTCAGATGTCTTTTCTGCTCTTGATGCTTGAGAGACCTTTCACAGTTACTTTAGAAGAGAGTCATAAGCAGCAAAATCCACTGTAAGTAGCCTCAAGGAGTAAAACTTTCCGAGTGCAAGTGCTGGCAGAGAAAACACAAGTCAAGAAACAAAAGTATTGCAAGGAACGGAAGGACGGACAAGGAGTGAAGAGTTAAGCATGAGTGTGTGGTGCTCTAATGCCGTATGTGTTTGGTCCGCAGATGCAGGCTTGAGGCTCTGAGTTTAGCTGTGAACCAGTGATACTACAGCTGTAAGTATTTTGTACCCAGGCCCTTATTCTGAAACATCACTTTAGTGCCAGAGTCATGACGATGTTTGTAACACAACCACAACCCACATTATTTTAGTTCAAGCTCTGTTTTTTTACATGTTCTGGAGTGATGTTGGAGAATTGGGGCCAAGGAGGCTGGATTGCACTACATGAATCAGGGATGTTGAGTGGCATCACATTTAACAAAGCTGCTCTTGCTTACTTCCATTGGAATTTAGTCTATTAATGACTGATTTGTATATCTTACATTTTTGGCTCTTAAGATTGATTGCAAGAACATTGGTACCTGTACACTGATACAAAAATCACAATTTCACTCATAATAACACCTGTTGTATTTCTCTTTAGACATGCACACCTACACAGACTAATGAAATAAACAGATTCATGCTGTTTATGGAATCAAAAATTTGTATATGTACACACATCAGTACCCACATATTAATGTGTGTATTACAAACTTGGAATAAGTTGTGTAGTGAAACTCAGCCTCAAACTTTGAATGTATCTATGAATTTTGTAGTGCCTTTACACAGCCTTTATTATGGTTTGGCATGTTTGTCTGTTTAGTTGATATGCATTTTTGTATGTTTTATTCGCACACTAGTGAATATGGATATATATATAAGTGATCCTCTTAATGATTTCTTTATTCCAAATTTCATATTCATAATTATATTTAATCAAAATAGATAACTCAAGAATTTGGAAGGATATCAATATGGGCATTCTATAAGATTATTAATATACCAGCCACTAAGTTTGTTTTTCTATGTATAGAAATTATAAAGACATGGTGCTCTGAAATACTAATTGGATTATTCAACAATATAATCATCTTCATTATCTCTTTAGTTCCCTGTTAGGAATTAACTTTCCGCTTCTTTCTTCGCGCAGAGATTGACGGGACGGAAGGTGCAGGTGCATCACAGAATCTTCCATCGCATCCTCCTGGTTCTCGTCCCAAGCCAGTTCTGCCCAACCTAATTGCCAAGCAGCGGTCATTCAGGTGTAAGCTGTCAAACAAAAGCAAATAGTGCTAGTTCCTTATGTCTGTCTTGAACATGTTTGGAGTCATAGCCAGAATTTGCTGTAGTGAAAGACAAGTCACAACATTATTTCATTTATTCATTTATTTTCTTTTTTATTCATTTGTTTATTTCTATTGTATTTTGGTTTATTTTATTTTATTTTTATTTTTTATCCCAAAAAATTTATGACAATTCTGATGGCTTCTGATGTCACCACTTGGTAATGAAAGTAATGTTACTACAAAATTGACTCTTGCATACCCAGTTTTTTAAATTGTGTTGACATGACACTGATTTTTCCAACTGGAAATTAAAGTAAACGAATTGTGACATGGCAGCTCTTAGCTATAAATGCAGTAATGATTGCCAAAAATTGACAAGTAACAGGATATTGCTGTTTTAATCTGAGAACTCATCCAGTGAAAGGTTGTAACTCAGGTGTTATTAGAATGTCATATTCATTATCTATTAGAAAGGTTTCGTGTATGATGTGATTGTCCTCAATGCCTCTTAGTTAACAGAAGAAATAATAGAGCATTGTTTAAACCTGGATGTAAATGTTAGATTATATGACCATAGGATATAATACACAAGTCCTATTTTGTAGAAAACTATGATGGATGTGATATAAGCTTGCTCCACAGACTGAGCCTGCAGTGGTTACTCACATACTGGCTTGGGACAATGTGATACTTTCTTCATTCATGGCCAAAGGTATACTAGATAGTTGATCTAGTTATATAAGTTATTTTGGGTGTTTGTTGAGTGTTTAGCTTCCTTACCACCATTATGTGGGCCTGAGTAGAGGCTACTTTTATCAAGAAAATTTAATGTCACACATTGCTTATTCCAAGTTATGTTTGGCAAGTACAGTTGTGTGTCAGTGTGACTGCCAAGTTAAATGTGATCAATTTGATCCTCTTTTTCTATGGAGAAAGAGCAGCTTGTCTGTACTAGGTACATGAGTTCTGTAAATATAGCTTGCAGCTAATTAAGGAAGGAATATCCTCAATACTTTTGAAATGTAACTACTTGTGACCTGTTCGTTGTTCTCTGCAGATTGAGTTTGGACACCCAAGACAAGGGTATTCACTAATACCTTAATTCAAGCCATGTAATGAATGAGTTACATAAGAAAAACAATCAGTATTGTATTTTTTTGGCAGATAAGTGAACTTTTGTACAATAATCTAAGTGTAAGTGTGAGAGTGGAAGAGAAATGTATGCAGATATAGAGAAAAAATAAATAAACTAGTAATTCAGAAACTCTGATGTGGAGTCAAGCCCATGTTGAATAACTGGCATGTTTTAGCTTTTCATGTTCATCAGGCTATTGAGTATACACAATGAGGGATATTCTACCAAGAATGATTCAGCATGGAATCACTTTTCTTGTGTGCATACAGCTATAATCCAGATCAGGCAGTGTTAGCTTTGTAAAAAAGAATTTAAAAAAAAGAAAAAAAAAGTAAAAAAAGAAAAAAGAAAGAAAAAAAAGCATTAACAGTTCACAATGGCTGTACACACTTAGGAATTTAGCCTGTAGGTTTTTTCTTTTTTTTTCTGTTGTTGTTGTATTTTTCGTATGTATTTTTCATTTTAAGCTTTATGTCCACTTTTATCATTTTCGCAAGTGGTACCAAGTCCTTTGTGATTGTAAGGGTTCCCCGGTTGTACTATTGGGGCTCTTCTGGACTCGGTATTTTCAAACAGATGTGAAGTTCTGTTGAAACTGTATTTGTTCATTTGTTTTATTATTATTATCATCATCATCATTATCATAATCACATCATCATTATCATAATCACATCATCATCATCATCATCGTCATCATCATCATCATCATCGCTATCATCATAACTCAGTGTATTTGTAGTAGTTATATGGTTAGGAAATACGGTAATACATAGATTTCCTTTCCTATGAGAAATTTATATTCAGCGTATGTTACAGACTATAGCACGTGATATATTTCATTCAAATCATGTTACATTATACTTGTTTTTGATATATGGAGTATTATGGTTTTCAGGCTCGGTGAACTTTTCTGATTTTGTCGCAGTCATTTTCATGATTGTGATTGTTATAATAAATGAGGATATTATTGTTACTGTTGCTGTTGTTTTTATTATTCTTTTTTATTATTATTATCATTATGATTGTTACTTTTATTATCATTATTTTTTATTATTCCCATTATTATTACTGTAATTGTTTTCTATATTATCAGCATTATCATCATCATCATCATTGACATTGGCATTGTCATTATCTTCATTATCATTATCACTATCACCACAATAATAAACAGTATTATTATTAATTTCTAATAGCTTATTATTATTATTATCATTATCATTATTATTATTATTATTATTGATTATATTTTTATAACTTTGACAATGACTACTGTAAAAATAGTTACGACTTTTAATAATGTTACTGTACTTTCTGCAAATCTTGATACAGTACCTTTCTCTCAACAGTACACTAACTGGTCATCATCATTGTCATAGTCTGCGTCTTAGTGTACATCATTAGTTTTCTTGCCTTTGTTTATTTGAAGTCCATGGTATTAATTCTACTAGTAATGGTATTATTTTGGTTATCCTCATTAATGTTTCGTCCTTTTTCTGTGTTATTATTATTATGACTTCCATGCTTCGAGTATTGTGATCACCATCACTTTGTTATCATCTTTACATCACCACCACCACCATCACCACTATCACTATCCTACCATTATTATCTTCACCATCATCATCACAGTCACCTTCATAATCATCATCACCATTATTGTCACTAAACTTTAGTTGTCCCTTCTGTTTTAGAGCTTCTGTCTCTCTGATATGCGACATGAGGCTGTTTTGAACTGTAGCCAGTGAGAATACAAAAGACCAGAAATGACAACACTCCCATTTCATACATCCCTGATTTCTTTGGACAGAGCTAAGTTGGAGATTTCATTTTGAAGGAATTTCACAGTTGGTAGCTTTCTTCGATATCTCTCGGTTTCACTCTCTCCCCTCTCCTGACATATTCTCTCTCTCTCTCTCTCTCTCTCTCTCTCTATCTCTATCTCTATCTCTATCTCTATCTCTCTCTCTCTCTCTCTCTCTCTCTCTCTCTCTCTATCTCTATCTCTATCTCTATCTCTATCTCTCTCTCTCTCTCTCTCTCTCTCTCTCTCTCTCTCTCTCTCTCTCTCTCTCTCTCTCTCTCTCTCTCTCTCTCTCTCTCTATCTCTCTATATATATATATATATATATATATATATATATATATACCTCCCTCTGCACTCTCTCCTTACCATATCCACATCACCATCTCTGTGGTTTTATGTACATCATATAATAATATATCCATTTTATTTGAATTATGTCACAGAAAGAAGAATGCTTGAACATGTAAAAGACTAGCAGAATATTGTGCTGTTGTTGCTATTATTATTTTATTATTATTATTATTATTATTATTATTATTATTATTTTGTTGCTATTTTTCTGTATTATCATCATCATTATTTATTATTATGGGGATAATTAGGATTATCGTCATTAGTATTCAGTTGTATTGTCATTACAGTTCTAAAACAGTAATGAACATTTTCTTATGCAGCTTTTTAATTTTTGCAGCTAACTTTAATAGAGGTACTTGGGTAATTCTATTTTTTTATATGGTGAATGTCATCTTAAACAGTATGTTTTCAAGAAAGACTATTCTGGTAGGAAAAGGGGGTCAAGGGTCGTATCTTAACTTAAATACCTTATCTCAGCTCTCTTAATCCAAAGGCGTAGCCAACATTCCCTGCCACTGCTTGCACGGCATTGTTTCAGCAGCAACTGAATCCCCATAGCATCCTGAGGGCAAGAGTCAGTGAGCTCATGTGATTGACACTTCTACTTTAGAATTAGACATTCCTGGATTTTTGTTCTGAGATTTTCCTTTGCCAGATTGCGTGGGGATGAGGGGCTTGCATTTCTCAACTCGCTGTTACTGTCATTTTTTTATTATTATTATTATTATTTTACCATTTATTATTATTATTCTATTATCATTTTCAACATCAATATCATTGTCCATGCCACTGTCATTATCATCATCAGTACCAGTATCATTATCCTCAGCAGTTCTTGTTTATACGCTCTTGTTTATTGAATCATTATTATTATTTTTTGTTTATTATGCATGCTGTGAAATGCTATTGTATTTTCAACAAGGGAAAGAGATGTCAGTCATTATTGGTCAGTCATGTTTTCTTGTGGATTATGACATGATATCTCACTTTGCAAAATTAATGTATAAATAAATTAGCATTATCTCACTGAGTACAGTTCAAAAGTCTGGCAATGCTCTTATATTTAAAGAAAAATATATATACATAGTAATGTACAGTATTTTACCATTGTTTTAGACTCCTTAAAATGTAGTGTGGTCATTCATCACTGAATTGGGTAAAAGAGTGATTGCTACTTATAAGCGAAACACTGGCTGTTTTATTTTTGTATTTTTGAATCTCTTTAAAAGTCTAGTATGAAGTCTTCAATTAGAAACATTGTTTAAGTTTTAAATTATAATGTCTTCTAGTGTATATGAAAAAAGGCCGTTACTAATTAAATAAGAAATTTTTATATATTTTATTTCAGAAACTAAGCCATGATTGTTAATTATTATATTTTAACCTGATTACTTGTGTATTGGAACCACAGATGATTTTCCAACCCAGAAATTGGATCCTTTATTCAGAAGAGTATTAAAAGTGAATATGAATGCCAGATTTGATGTTGTATTGCCATATTTGTAAATTTTCATACTATTAACTGCTATTATGCTTTGTTTAGATTATGTAGAAAGTGATGCAAGTGTAATAACATATTAATATGAATTTGAGATTCACAGTCATCACCTGAATTATTGGATTTTATCTTTCATCAGTTGATAGTCTCTAACTTGTTCAAAGAAAACATATACTGTTGACATGATGAGATGCTGTTAGGAAAGTTAGGTGAAAATATTTCCTTTCTTTATGGAGGAGGATCAAGGGGTCATCATGAATAAGCTGTTTATTCATGTTTATCCTTTGAAAATATGCATCATGATGTAAATACAAATTGTGCATACATGCAAAAGATGTAATAGTGTTTGATAAGTACAATACAATGGTGTTCTTACATGCAAGATGTAGAGGTTTGATTAAGATCTGTAAGATGACGATATATGATATATGATTTGCCTGACATTTTGAATCACCCACCACCATTATTGATGAACGACATCAGTCACGTCTTGATCAAATAAAAAAAGTATTTGTTTCGTCTTGCACATACCATGCTTACTTGCTTATGAACGTGGTGCATCTTCTAATAGCAGTACACGTTCGGTAGTCTGGCGTTGGTTTGCATTGGCGTTGTTTGTTGTACTTTCAATAGCTATCCTAGTCTCCCTATAATTTATGTGATGTATTATGTCTGTCATCACGTGAAATCTTTCTGTCTCTGTTAGTTGGCTGTTGTCCTGTTGTCTCTGTCTATCATCTGTATATGTGTGTGATTGCGTTGGATGTGTGTTCTGTCTTGTTCTGTCTCTGGTCTAGTCTGCCTCTGCTTTTCAGTCTCTTGTTTTGCATTCTATTTCTCTGCTCGCTCTTCTATCCATGGAAAGAACGCCTCCATCCCGAACCTCTTTTCCACGAGTTCCAGCTACTTGCGCTTCTAGCATGACTACCGTTCTCTGCTCCGCTCCTATCAAGCCAATCCCCCCAGTCCATCTCCCGTTGATTAACTCAGTCCCTACACAAAACTTACAAACAAAACACTTTACTCAAAATGAAATATTGTTACATACAAACATCCCATACAACTTACCCCAGCTATCCCGGTCAGCGTCGCGAGTCTACTATCTCTTCTTCTCCCGTAAAAACTCCCCCCCCCGCTTACCTCTTCGTGGTTTTTTTTGGCATCACACACACATAAGCCTACGTTTTCCACGCCTCTTGTTGCCTCCTCTCCCGTTCTTCTTCTCCTCCATCTACGTGATTTTATTTTCTTGAATTCTTCCCTCTCCTGTTCCCCGTGAGCGTGAATGACGTTCACAGGTGACCTCATCCTCCTTCTCAGTCCCACCTCCTCTCTTCTCTCTTCTCCTCTCCCTACCCAGCAGGTGCCTCACGAGGTCTCTCTCCATCTCTCTCTCTCTCTCTCGTGCTCTGCGTGCTCTCTCTCCTCTCTCTCTCTCTCTCTCTCTCTCTCTTCTACTCTCTCTTCTCGTCTTCTTCTCTCTCCTCTCTGCTCGCGGTCTCGTCCTGCTCTGCTGTACTACCCTGCATTCCTCTGGTCCCGGGTCGGTGGCCCTTCGCCCTCTCCCTCCTCTCTAGTGCATCTCTCGTCCCTGAGCCTCCGCTTGCGCTCGGCTCTGCTCGCTCTCCTTCGTTGGACTTACGCGCTCGGTCGTCCCCTGGCCTTCCCCATACCTGTGGGTTGCCGTCTCGCTCCGTGTGCAGCTCCATCTGTGCTCAGAGTGTCCAGAGCTGCCTGCCCATCCTTTTGGGCGCCGCGAGCCCCCTCTCTCGTCTATGCTCGGTCATCTCTTGCCTCCATCTCTCTCTGCTCCTGCTGGTCTCTCTTCTGCTCTCTCTGTCTCTCTCTCTCTACTCTCGTCTCTTTGTCTCTCTCTCTCGTCGTCCTGTCTCGTCACTCCTATCGTCCGTCGCTCTCGCTCTCTCCCCCTCCTCTCGTACTGCCTTCTGATTTGAATGGTGGATGAGCCGGACAGACCATGTTTAAGCAGTCAGCCTGCTTGCTGACATGGTGAGGTGTCCTTGAAGATGTATATCTGACAATATGTAAAACAGTGCTTAAAGACAATAGGTAATTATATACGTCACCACATAGAAATGCCTTCGCCGTAGATTCTTATTGTGAAGAAGTACTGTGTCGTCTGCATGACGCGTCGAGTCCCGCTCTCAGGAAGTCTACGGTGGCTCAAGTAGATAGTTCGTAGCAGACACAGTTATGGGGACATAAAATAGAAACTCATGAGAGATCGTGTGTTTTCGCCGACTTATTTTCGAGTTCCATGTGGTTCATAGGTTGCCAAAAACTATTACTCTTTAGAGGTCAGCATTATGATCTTTGAATGACTTGGGGTAAACTATTATGCACAGTAGAAGTATAAAATTGTGCCATAGATTGTGCACATTTAGTCTGTCACTGATGGGAATGGAGTCCACTAAGAAAGTGCATGTAACCCCACGCTCCCTGAAGATTTTTTTTTCCTGATGGTCATTTTTTATATTATTGTTTGTTGGGAGGACCGCCGAATTTTTTATTTTTGTTGTGGGAGTCTTGGAAACCAAGAGTTAAGGCCCAATGTTGGGGGATCAACCTGCCTTGGACTCAGCCTCACCTGGTTAATTAATTTTCATGGTCGCTATTTTACTTGTTTTTTCTTCTTTTCTTCTTCCACCTTTTTTTCCTTCTTTATCTTCGTCTATTCTGTCCAACCCTAAGTGTAAGAGCATTGCTGAAAGCGCTGATTAAAGCTAAGGTGCTGTGTCTGTCTTATCTAGCCTTTTCCTACTCTTTTTGCACTATTCCCTTTGTTAACCTTTTTTGGCTTACCATACTAACCGTATACTGACTGTATAACTTTTGACATCTAGTGTATTTTTTATAACTTCGTCACTTCATTTTTTTGCCTCTTTCTTCACCCAATCACTCCTCTCCTGAGTCTTCCCACCAGATTTGCTTCGGGTTACCATATTTTCTTATTCACGCTAGCATGACTTAGGTGTTTATGCAGCCAATTTTTGCAATAAATAAATATCATGATCTTTACTGTAGATCACCATCATCCAAGTAGCGTACTTACAAGATAGCTGAGAACGGCGGTACTGCAACTTGATATTTTTAACAAGTATTCACGCATATTACCGAAGTGTCGCTAACAATAAGACTTTGATGATGTTTGGATAGTGTATCACAAGTTGTTTACCATATTCTTTTATTCTAATTGACCTTTAGGTGTTTGATGGCCAATTTTTTCAATAAATAAATATATGAGTATTTATGTAGATCCATATCAAGTACAGTACTTACAAAAGATAAGCTACTGCAATATATATTTTTAACAGTATCACCATATTACCGAAAGTCTGCCTAACAAAGACTTTATGATAGTTATAGTAGTATCACAAGTTATTACTGGATCCCCTACATTATCTGAAATTAATTATACTTGAAAGTGATATTCCATTATGATATTCTCCTTATTAATTATCTATCAAGAATGGACTACCACATGAGAATAATGGTTGATACAAATAAAATGTGAAAAAACATATATATCTTTTACCATATAGATAACAAGGATACTCTTTAAAACTAGCTGACATAACCACAAAACACTTGAATGGTTTCACAATCATTACAAGACATCATAATCACAAAAATGGTGATTGTGAAGATTGAAAATGCCCCCCCCTCCCCATCTCTTGCTTATTGTTTTTGTGGGGTGGCTTAGGAGATAGAGACAGTCCAATGTAGGGGAGTACCACTACCTTAATCCCCCCCCAATCTCATGCTCATTGTTAGGATGGAGACTGAGGCCAGATGTGGGGGGATCACCCATGCCATGGACCTCACCCCTAGCCTCAACCAATTTTACATTAATTAATTTTTAACCATTTTCATCCCCCCCAATCCCTTGCCCGTTGTTATATGACCTTTGATGTCTAGCACATTTGTTTTCTTGTCATTATTACTTACTTACTTGCCCGTTGTTGTCGTGGGGGGGGCTTAGGAGATGGAGACTGAGACCCAATGCAGGGATCTCCCTTGCCTTGGGCCTCAGCCCCTGACTCAACTAATTTTGCATGGTCTTTTCCCCCTCCAGCTTTTTGTTTCCGTCCCTTCTCCAACCCCTTCTACTATCTACTTCCTAAGGTGTAAGAGCCGTGCTGAAAGGATGAAAGGCTGACCTTGTGCCAGTCCTTAATGGCCTGTGGGAACCATGGGCATGGTACTCCCCTGATTTAATTGTCTAGCCCTTACCCCCTATAGGGCACTGGGGATGGACTGTTTATGTCCGTTTACATAATTAAGACTTCCCATGGCCAGTAATGAAGATGTAATATCCCTATTAGGGGCAATGAGGCTTGTCCCTTCATCAAATAGCCCCACCGGCTCCCTGACCCCAGGCTCTCCTTTGACCACGACTCCGAACACTGAAACTACTACCCACGCCTCAATGCCTACTAGTGCATTACCCACACAAGCAGAGACTCAATCTCCAGAAGACATTCCTAACCTCTCAACTTCCTCAAATTCATCAACTCTACCCCTACAACCTTCATCAAACACCCCAACCTCCCGTATTACTACCTTACAGCCTTATTCTCCATCTCTCCATAATACTAACCCCCTCAACAACTCTCCCACTTCCACATGCCCCCGTCCTTCTACCACCACCAACCCTACAAATATCTTAACTACTCTATTTAGCCCAGCTAAATGGGACCGATTCTTTGTGATATCCCCTACAGCTCTTTACTCAGGCAACACTTTTCTTTCAACAATGTCTCAAAAAACATGTAGACAGAGTCCCTTTCTGTACCCGACATGATCACCTGCGTCTCATAACAGTAAGATCTGAAGCTGAAGCTATAGCATCATTAAAACTAACTTATTTCTCTGGCAACCCCATCCCTGCAGAACCTCATCCAACTTAATACTTGTACAGGAACTGTGTCTATCTCCCCAGCAAACTGCCCAGTCAATACCAAAGGTTGGTCAGATTGTGGAGAAGACTTTCTCGGCTGCCTCAAAGACCAGGAAGTGATATCAGTACATTGCTACTCCATTCCTCCTAGAGATCATCAAAAGAAACCCACCAACATTGCCAAAATTACTTTCAGTACACATGACCTTCCCATTCGTATCTACATTGGTGAACAATCCCTCCCTGTCAATGTCAAACTTGTTGGCGATTTGGACATCATGCCAAACACTGCCATTCCACAGACCGATGTCCCCTCTGTGCCCAACCTGGTAATAACAGATCAAACTGCCCTGCACAAACACGTACATGTGCTAACTGCGGCGGCCCCCATAAGGTATTTTATAGAGGCTGCCCCACTTACAGGTTCAAGTCTGAGGTAGCAGCTCTCAGATACTAAAATGGTCGCACTCTACACGAAGCCAGGCAGGAAGCACGCCAACAAGATTTCTCTTATACTCCCTACTCCAGTAATGTTGCTTGTTCAGCTCCTCCCCCTCCACCTAAAGATGTTCCTACACCCTCCCCTATACCTACTTACTTCCCCACTTCCACTTCTACATTTAACCTCCCCCAGTCAAATTCTTTTGCCACTCTAAATCCAGACACCCCAATCTCAACCACAGCCCCAACATCATCCCCTCTCCCTCCATGCAGAAGACAGACTAAATGTTCTACCCCTTCTTCCCCTACTGCACACTCACCTCCACCTACCTTTACCTTTACTCCTCAGACACCAGTCTCCTCTTCCCCCCCTCATAAGAAAACCTTTGTCCCACAAAATTCTCCAACCAACTCCAATGCAGAAACTATGGAAGACATTCAAAGCTATATGCTTGAGACACAAAATTCCATAACTCATGCTCCCTCCACACTTGAAGTGATTGCCAATATCCATACCCCTCCTCATATTCCCCCTACACCCCTTCCTCCTACTCCCTCTCAACACAACCAAACCCCCTTAGTTCCGTCCACCACCGATATCCATCCTCCTGAAATCCATCCCCCTCTTACTCATAGCACCCTTACACCCCTTCCTCCTCATCCCTCCCAAGACAACACATCCCCTTCAACTCCAACTGTCCATCATCCTACCACTAATATTCCCCCCACACCACTTCCTCCTACTCCCTCCCAACACAACCCACCCCCTTCAACTCCAACTATACGCACATTCTCCCTCCCTCCATCCCCTCTATCCTTTCCACTCCCTCCCGGCTACACACGGGAATCACTCATGTCACAACAATGCCTTTCCCCAGATTCCCTACCTCCTGATACCCCTCCTTTACACCCCCTAGCTCTCCCCCTCCCCCTCGATAAGCTCTCCTACATTGAAATATTTGCGGTTTCCGTTCTCACAGACCAGACCTACGTCATATCCTTGCTTCTTATAACAACCTGTTCTCCTTCCTCAGACGCATAAATATCCTTCACTTGATCTAATTCCCTTACCTAAACCACCATAACCCTTTCCTCATCAACCCCTTTACCCATCTTCAACTTTCCAACGTTACTCTAGATAGTTGACGCATAGCAACTATCACCTGACATCACCCTTTACTATACCTTCCTATAGTGCTATATGACCTTAGATGTCTAGCACATTTATTTTGCTTTTAACCATTAACCATTTGTTGTTTAATACAATGACTTGGAAAAATAAAAAAAATATACCTTGTACTATGATCACCACTCGCCGTGCCCTATACAAAAACAATAGATTAAATGCTAACAACATCCCATAAACAAACCAAAAACCACAATTCCACATTGTTACTGCAAACAAGAAAACAACACTCCATCTATCACCAACCCAACATTCTGTTATATCAACTCACAAAACTCTGTAACCGATCAATGGAAGCTCCCAACCCTGGTCACCACCACCTATCCAACACCAGACGCTCTGTGGCCCATGGCTACTCGCTGGTCTGACGGCATCCCCATCTACTATGCTACATCCCTAAACAAGCACTCACCATTTTCTTGACTCGTAGTCCAACAGTGTAACTCGTTACAAGTCCCCCTAAAAAGCTACCACTTTCCCTTTTAATTATACCACAATATTCACAAATGTAAAGGATTTTTTTTACAAAAGCAAACAGTAATTCCCTACACCTAGTAATATTTGTGTCCAGAAATCACTCAAGTGCTTTATTTATACAAACTACTAGATATATTTATTTTTATTGTAATTTTGGGGCAGGGAAAAGTTATTTTTCATCAGCTTGTAATAATACAAATAAAAGGAAAAATCACACAATTTGCATAAGAAATGCTGAATTATTCCAACAATTTAAGGAGCATAGTAAAGCTTTTTTCCACAAAAAATTTATTTCACATTAACATAAATGTATACATAATACACATACAGAACTTACTACAATTGCCATTTCCTTTTATAATACAAAACTGGAGCTCTAATTTCATTCTAAACTTATAGCCAAAAAAGAAAAACTCATTAACATTTTTCATTCAGCATGTTTGAAATTAATGATTACATCATACTAAAAAAAAATTAAAAAATCATTTTGCAAGCAAGAGAGCCGAGACATCAGAGTGAAGATTGTTATTGGTTATTATCATGAATGTATATATTTTTATCATATATGAAAACAAAAAGTTGAGCAGAAAGTATTGTGATTTTTACTTGGGTTTCATTTTAAAGAAGTTGGTGTCACCTAAAGTAATCCCTTTATCTACATTGTGTTGTGCATGCTGGACATGCTCAACACTACTCCAGCAGCCTATGAACCCATCCTATTTTGCTCATAAATTCTGATGTTCATAACTACGTCCGCTTCTTTTGGAGTGAGGAGTGTCACACCCTGCTCAGCCAAGGCTTTTACTGGTGAAATAACAAGGCTGAAAGCATCTTGGTCATCGCGCCACATACGTATGGTGTCCCTCAGAAGAAAAGTTGTTGCATGTGGCAAGGTGAGTAAGATCACGGATTCCTTGACTCTGGTGAAAAATGGTCAAGAAATTGTTAACAATGGTGACTAATGAAGTTTAAGTTAAATCAATTACTTTATATATAAAAAGAAAAAAAAAAGAAAATATATATACATATATATATGGAGTACTATTTTTTACAGTAAGTGTATTCAGTAATATAATAAAGCAATACTCTGTAATTAGTAATTCAAAAAGAAAAAAATACATGTATATATATCCATATACAAATAAACATAGTATAAATTACAGCAAAGAATGGCACAAGCAAAGAAATGTGAAGAGTAAATAAAGAAAAACAATAATAATAAATGTAGCAGTTGTAGAAAACAGCACTATAGTATCAACGAGGTAGAGTATTTGGCTATTCAAAAGAACAAATCTCTATTATAATCTCTCATTCTGAGAAATATATGAGGTATGAAAATCATGAACTCAGATTAAAGGTTCTACTATGATAGTACCACCACAGTGTGGACATAATTCAGCCTTATTTACTCTCATTACCTCATCACATTCCTATAAGCCTATAGAGCCTTAACACTGCCACATTTCATACACAAGAATAATACTAAAACCACACTTTTCACATAGGGACTGGAGACAGCAGAGATCCCTAAACCTACACTGCATACCCCATTTTGCAGTTCTAGATACTTTACTGCCATACTTTGCATCTTCAAATTATGAAATAGCCCTCATACACTCTTTCTTTCTTTTGATAAATATGTATCTAACAGGTCAAGTTGAGAATGATAATTCTTTGAACAACTGACATGCTAGTGATGATAACTGATAAAAATACAATGATGCTACTTTGACATTTTCATTTAGCCAACATTCAACCTCTTCTCGTCCATCTTTACCTCAGTTTAAAAATAATAATAATAATTATAATGTCATAGAGTACTTACAACTTGAAGAAATTTTCTGGTTTCTGTGTAAATTCCCCAAAGATTGGGAATAAGCCACGTAACATGTCAAACTTGAACTGAGCAGCACCAGTATCACTAAACCGTGTCTGGAGAATTACCTCTTCGTACACATACTGTTAATAAAAACAATTATTCCACATATTATTTGCCATAATAAATATATAAAGGTAAACATAGATAATGAAATCACTTTGTTAAACAAAACTAAAAAACTATATTACTGAGAGGAATCCTTCTTAAGGATGATATATTTCCTAGATCCATTAAACAGTAAACAATGATTGCTATATACTATACTACACAAAATCCTACCTTGTTGAGGGTATCAGCAACAATCTTCCATAACTGTGTGAAAAGAGGAGTTGCCAATACATCTCTGAGTGCATGAAGATGTCTTGCAAGCACCTCCAACATTGGACAAATACTGGGACTTGGATCAGTTATTTTGTTCGAGTCTAGCAGTGCCTTTGGGTTTGTAGTATAAAACCACTTGTCCTTCCTGTATGGTTGGCTCCGAGCACGAACCTCCGTAAATACATAGCTGGCAAGATTGCGGACCATCTCACCCTGGATGTGTGTATACAAGTCAACTGTGCTGTCAAATACCGAGCCTGAAACCTCTGCCAGTCGAGCTGCAGTTGGTGCTTCTGTATTTGTGTTGAGCGAATCTAAGGCATCCTGGAAAAGAAGATTGTGCAAATTTTAAGACATGACATACTTCCTATGATATTTTACAATACCAACATCACAGCAGTATTCCTAAACAGCTGGTTGATCCCAGCACACTGGCTGTGTGGGCAAGCTGGACTGACCAGTCTCTTTGGGAACCTGCAAGCTTTATCTCACTGAAA
>NW_020869147.1:690825-695825 GCF_003789085.1 Penaeus vannamei
ATCTAGGTACAGTACAACGGTGAAAGAATCACTATATAGTTTAATTATTTTATCAAAATAGTAAAATGTTCAAACAACAATTAGGTAAAACTGTAAATATTGTTTAAAGCATGATAGACAGTCCTTTGAAAAAATTAATTAACAGATCTTTTTGTATTACAAAATTAAATTACATGCAAAAAAAAAAAAAAATTATGATCCCTCAAATAAGCTAAGTTATTAATCAAATCCACAAAAAAAAAAAAAAAAAACAACCAAACTAGAACATCGTAATCATACTGCAAGACATAGAACCCAACCTGAACCGCACTCAATCTCCATAAAATTCATCTTACCGGAAGATCGGCCCAGTCAGTGAGAGTTGCAGCAATATGATGCACAGTGTTGAGAATGGCTGGGTAGTGCGAGTTTAAAGGATCTTGTCGCTCACTCTTCATCACCTGTAACACTCGCACTCGAAAATCATCCAGAAGCTCAAGTTGCAGCTCCAGAAACTGTAACCTAGAAAATACTTTTAATTAATAAATACATCATTCATTGTTCCTTATATCAAATCCAAAGAAAGTTTGATGATTAAAAGACATATGGAATGAAGTACATTTACACCAAAATCCATTAATTATATACATATAATATTTACAAAATCACTGAATAAGGTATATATACATCAAAAGCCATTACCTACATATATGATGCAATAAGAAGCAACTACATTCATAAGGCTAGGTATTTCATACCTATGTCCCGGCTGAGGAAGTCTCTTATAGCGATCAGTAATGCCCTGTACAAGGAGGATGAGCTGCTCTCCACAGTGCGCTGCTTCACCACCCTCCATTGCAAGCCACGCACCATCATCAGACACAAACTCATCCATCAACTCTAGAGCAACTGCAAAAGTGTAAAGTAGCTGAGCTAATATCATCATTAAAAGTAAGCTCCATGTAATCTACAATCTTATATATAATATAAATATTTTACATCTCATTCTGTTACGCTTACAAAAAAGAAAGAAAGAAAAAAAAGGATCAAAATAAACAATCAATTTTACTACCAAATCCTTATTACGTACATTTCCTCTCGATGTGTATCCAACGAGCAAAGTTTTGGGCCTGTGTGAGTACTGACAGAACAGAAGGCTGGGAAGCAGGATAATAATACGTCACACTTATTTCACGTTCAAAGTTGAGAGTCTCCTGAACAGTACTGCAGAAGAGATCATCATCATACTGAACTTCAGGAAGATCAGACGCTAACTTAAGGACCAAAAGACGCACCAAACCTCTCATGAACTCCACCTGCATGTGAAAAAGCAAATGAAAATGTATTTACACCAAATTACATCCACATAGCACATGGCTTATAATAGTTCTACAATCCTTACTCTATTTTTTTTTTATTAAAATTTCACAAACTTTATTACAAATTCTTTACACAATATCAGTTTCAAAGTCATTTTTACTGGGATATTTACATTATTGAGAACATTGACACCTCTTACCTTAGCAGAAGTATTCTGGTATCCATATCTATTGAGAACTTGTTGAATTCTTGAGTTTAGGAAGCTTTCATGGGCAGAAATCCACTTTAGAACTTGTGTAAAGTACCATTCAGGATTTTCTCTGCTGTTTGTGACTTTATTTCCACTGAAGTGGTAGAAAAAGCGCACCTATAGGAGTAAAAAATGTTAGGGGGTTTCTATATGATACTGCAACTAAAAGTCAATTATAAAATCCATAAAAGCTACAGCATATTGCCATAGAAAAAGAATGTCAGACTGGAATCATTTACATTTGTATGTCTGGAACAAAACAAAATGCAATTTCACCTAGGCCTCTATAAGGAAAACTTATTTTCAAACATGTACAAAATGCCTGCCAAAGAAAGCTCAAATCCTCACCTCCAGTGGTTTCACAAGTAGCTGTATAGGCAACAATGGAGGTTCAAAATCTGCTACCACAGCAGGTGACATAATGGACAAGTCACGCTGCCTGGCATTTTCTTTAGCTATATCATCTGCAATTAAAAAAAAATTATTTTCAGCTTTAAGTATTTCGCCCATGAAAAGAAAACAGCAATGCACTCTCACACCATACACTCTGATAATGCATCACTCAAGTTTGTTTACAGACGTAAAATAATTAAAATTACAATACAACAGTTCACAAAAAGAGTTAAAACATATTTGTTGTCTATTATTAAGTCACAAATGAAAAACATCCCTACATGATCTGTAACATCTTAGTTTCATCAAAGGGGGAGGATATGATTTTGAGTAGTCTAAAAATAAATACAGACTCAGATATGTTCACTTCTTAAAATAATACCCCTAAGAGCTTTGCCCCGACCTGAAAACTGTATTTCTCTAGAGGCATGTAGAATAAACAGATATGATTACCTGGGAGAGTAATTTGTAGAAGATACTGAGTGAGGGTACAAAGTCTCTGAATGGACTCTGGTGAGGCTGGAGTCTGATGCACAGTAGTGTTGGAAGTTGTAAAAGGCCATTTGATTACCTTCAATACATCCTCAAATTCACTGGAAAAAGATATATATTTATATGAAAACAGATATATACAAATATCTTACCTTTACTACCTCTACTATAACTTTTATCTATCTATCTACTAATACTATGTTCACATTATAACCATTCCTTTCCCATAATAACCAAATAATTTCAAAAGAATTTTACTTGCCTCAAAATGAACCAAAAAATATCAATGGGAATTGTTTACCTTGTAAACCTCTGAGTGAAAACTTGATGCCAATGGAGAAGGGTGTTGGTGACAAAGGCAACAAGATTCGAACAATTGGATTCTTGAATCAGCTTGGCTTTATCTCTCAGTCGACTATAACCAAGCAGAGCCTGACCTTCCGCCCCTATATGTAATGAGGTTTCTATCTCTTTACTGAAAACAAAATGCAAATATAAATGTTTGCTTAACAATAGTTACATATGACAAACAATGCATACAGTTAATGTCAATCCCATTTCGCTGTACACCTGAGGTCTAACTTGTTCCAGACAAGTTGATGCGAATGGATTTTGCATGTACAGCTACACAGAAAACTATCATTAGGAGGGGTGTCGAAACATACAGTATTGAACAGAACCTTGTGTTACAGAAGGGTTGGTATTTTGGATTTCAAATTCCTCTCATTCTGATTTATGTCTCAAATAGTTGTTCCGGAATCCATATGGAATCACTGTGAGATGATGATTTTATTCCCCTAAGGGATGGAATATGCCTTGCAATAATCAGATAAGCCACAGATTCAGAAGTAATTGAGTACTGAGTAATGTTAACAACTATATTTCAAAAAGCATCGTTGCTTCTGTCAGAATGTTTAGAATGATTTTCTAAAAATAATTTTCTGTACAGCTGTACTTACAGCTGAGTAACAAATATATAACACTGAAATTTCCTACAACAAAACCAGACAAGTGACTAGAGCTGTAAATCCAATGAAATCAAGATGAGTAAAATCTGTATACTGTATAGTTTAGTCATAATAATGTACAAATTCTATGTTCTTTTGTAGAACATGTGACAAGAAACCAGAGGTTACCCCCCCCTTCTAAAAGCAGCAGACTGAGATCTCTAATCATTCCTCTTACCTTTGTTCATCTACTGCATTTACAAACTGCTGGTACACCTGAACACGTTCTAGTTCTCGTACTTTGCGAACTCCTGGTCCTATTTCTTCTAGAAGTTTCCCAACTTTTTTATTATGCTGTGCAACCTGAAGAATAATATATATATGTATTCGTATGTATGTGGATATATATACCACACACACAAACACACTTACTCTCTGTCTCTCTGTCTCTCTGTCTGTCTGTCTGTCTGTCTGTCTGTCTGTCTGTCTGTCTGTCTGTCTGTCTGTCTGTCTGTCTGTCTGTCTGTCTGTCTGTCTGTCTCTCTACTAATATACCCTAATAAAAATCTTACACCTAGGTATACAAAAAGTATGTGACATCCCTCCATAATTCTCTGAAGAACTAATAAATGAATGAATTAATTAATTAATTGACAAGTAAAATGTGCTAAATAAAAAAATAAAATAAAGGAGTATAAATAAGACAATTAAAAAATGATGATTATGATGATCATCATTGTCATTATCATTATCCTTATAACACTAATACCAATAATAATAATAATAAATCAACAATAACAACAATAATAATAATAACATTAGTATGAATAACAACAATAACTCTATAAATAGTATTAATACAAATGCTGAAGTTCATGTTCATGTTCATGTTCATGTTCACGTTAATGATAATAATAAAAATATGAAAATATAATAATCATTTAACAATTCTTAAAGTAGCATCTTTAATACCTTTAATTTCAGTTGATCACATTCCTTTACCATCTTCTCCTTCTTCTTCAGTGCTTCATCAGCAGCTTTCACAGCCTTTGTGATCTTGTCTGGTGCTTCAGTTGTTGCAAAGCGCAACTGAAAATCAAGTTTGCATTAAATTCTGAGCATACATTAGAAAATAATGATCTATTTCTTCTTTCTTTAAAGAACATATTAATTCCACAAAACCGACAAGGACTTACTAAGACTTACCCTTTTCTCCAGTTCTTCTTTTGTCCTGGTCAGCTCTTTGACCAAGCCACTTGCCTTTTCTAGACACTTTAAGTCATTTCCAAAGACAGAGTTCAACTGCTGTACAACTTTGAAATTGACTTCATCTTGATCAACTAGGAACTGGAAGCTGTCATCTAAATGCATACCCATCTTTTTATATTTATGTGCTAGTTAATACACTTCTTGTTAGTCTTTCCTAATTACAAAGGTCCTGGTAGCTTTGTGGGAGAGCTGTGCACCTGCCTTTTGACAATGATCTTGCCAATAGTTAATAATGGTTAGCAATTTTATCTTGCTTGCTTTGACAAACAAAGATATAATCTCTCTAGCTGCAATACAATCTAGTCAGAGCATCAACATGGATTCTTTTAGTCCAGCTTATTTCGTTCACT
>NW_020869147.1:705825-710825 GCF_003789085.1 Penaeus vannamei
GATGTACCGAATTCACTTTGCCCTCGATCCCATTCTCTTCGTGGGCCTCAATGCCAGATACCGCCAGATGGTGTTTAAGTGCTGGTCCTCGTGTCTTTCTGGACGAGAGGTCGTCAGTGCCACCCGCGAGCAGGACCTCGAGTACAGACAGGGCGAGGAGCACCCACAAGTCGAGAGCAAGTGCTAGAAAAACGTCCAGACGAGGGAATATAAATGTTTTTCAGCCATTTTTTCTGGTCATGATTTTACCCTGATTTGACAGTTCATAATATATATTATATATATATATATATATATATATATATATATATAATATATATATATATATATGTTAAACCAATTTTATATATCTATTTATATGATTTCCCATTCTCTGGCACTAGTGTATTCACGCCTTTCACTGGAATAAGACGTTGATTAGCCATGAACATTTTCCTCTCCTGTATTGTCTTTGTCTTCTAGATACTTCTAGATATTAATAATACGTGGTCATTGTAGACGAACCAGATTGATAATAGATAAAGATATAAATATACCAATAACAACGGCAGTTACATAAGGTAAGAAAGTGTATTGCACTAGCATGTTTGTATTGTTTCTTACGACAACATATGCCTAACCTAACAAATGATTTAGGTGTGGCTAAACATGTACTAAGTTATATATAAAGTGTACATTAGTCTACGCTTCAGTTTAGTTAAAATATCAATATTTTTGAAAACTATACAACAAAGAATCGTAGCCGGGAAGCAATTTCTTAAAATTACTTTTATTTGAACGTGACTGAATATTAATTAAGTTTGTATTTATTAACAGTAATTGTTTGTATTTATTAAAACTTCTTGTATTTAGACATGACTGAATATGTGACTGAAAGTGCTTAAGTTTGAAGATAATTACAGTACAAGAGCCCAAGAGAAGAACCCAGTAGATGAAAAAAAGGAGCTAAACAGATTGATATTCAATAATAGTATAATTTCAGTAGACTCGAAGTTAAGTGGAATTCCAAGTTGTGTTCTTTACCTTCATTAACTCCTCTCTAAGAGAACGTGTTGTATTTTACGAAAGGCTGACTGAATTGTAAGAATACAAATATATGTAAATTTAATCTCACTGTCATACTGTGATTTTGTAATTCCAAAGATGAAAGAAATGTTTTAGTCGTTCCTATTGGATAATATGATTGAATTAGCAATGAAATCATATATTTTTTATTTACCAGTGGAAACAAGACACTTTCGCCACTTAGCAAAATTGTGGGTGCATTTTACCCCCAAATTTCCGGATCGACTTTACAAAGGCCTCTAGTACTAATACTGTATTACTTTTCACTACTTGTATACCATGCCTTCCATAAAAGATATTACTCTAAAGGTATTTCACATTTACACCTCATTATTTCTTAGTTTCTGATAATCCCTGACTCATATCAGGTGCAGCAATACCATCAGAGCTGCATCCAACTTGATGCCTAAGATAACCGAAAACAGCCATGGCATTTAACGGGCCCCCTTGCCTCTAAATATTAGTTTAATGGGTACTTGTCAGGTCAGAGCAACTGACTGGGATACAACATTTTTTCTAGCCTAGTAACGACAGGAATAACGAAATTTGCGTTTTGATTTCTAGAGAGCAGGCCCGGGATTGTCTAATTTATGTTAAAGAAATGGAGGAGGTCTTGTCCATGAGAAGAGCAGATGGCAAGATGTTATACCATGGGCGTTGTGGACCGGGTCGCGGATGGCATGTCATGACACCCCGCGCTGCCGGCTCATCGGACGGAACTCGTCGGTCTACAATAGCAGCGACATCAATCACTTCGTGTCGCTATTAGACACAGGCACTTAAAGTGAGAAAAAAAACTCTTTCTCCTGTTTAGCCCGTGACCTGTGGCTCCATAGACCAATTTCGTCCGCGATCTGTGGCTGTATGGACCTATTTCGTCCGTATCCTGTGGCTGCTCACAAAAAACCGGGGAGCGACACCAAGAATTGCTTTTACTGAAGGCTTGAGGGAAGCGCAACACATAAGAATAGGAGGACTGGATATGTCGATCAGGTGTTGCTAAGGGGATGAGTGGCCAACCCGTTATATATATATATATATATATATATATATATATATATATATATATATATATATACGCAAGACAAAGAAGACTGAGGCTGTGATGATCCTATTGTCATAAATGGCATTTTTTTGGTAACATTTACGAAAAAATAGCCTCTTTGTCATCTACAATATAAAAAAAACTAGATCACTGAAATACTTTGGCCGTATAGCTGACATGCTCCTCTGAAAAAGTGCAAACACCTAGATGAAAACAGATACGAAGTGAGAGAGGCAAAAAGAACTAAGTAAATTTGCAATACATGTCCTGTAGCATTTTCCTTGTGCAATGATCCTGAAAACTATGGCGGTGTACATGGTTACTGTTATTTAATTTTTTTCCCTCTTGTTTTATAATCATTACGGAAAATCCCTAACGAACTCTATTTTTTACTTTAACGTACTTGAGCCTTTATGTCAGAGAGCTTGCATAAGTTTTTATGCCCCTGCTAAAGCAACAAATCACGCGCAAACAACTCTGAATATAAAAAAGCTTGTGCCTTCTCGCGCCGAAGACTCCATCGTGTGTTCAGTAAGTGATAATAAACTGACCTACACATACTGAACTACATATTTAACATGACTTTCAGGTTTGGGTTCTGATAACTAACATATTAAGTCAACAAAGATTATATTTCATACTTCTAACAACACATTTATTGGTACAAACGGGCATGAATTTACAAATAAGAGGGGGTGATAATAATATTCAATGAAAACCGGAAATATGAGAAAATTAAGATTTGAGAATATTTCTGGAGATTTCAGGACTTCAGTTAGCACATTTCATATCAAATTATAATAAAAACGGTTTCCGGTGATACCAAATGTCTGTATATACAATATAAGAAAAAAATATCTGTATTTAGATGCAAAATAAACCTTTGACTTTGATGTGCCATTCGCTTATGATAAAGTCTTGAGCCAATTAGAATTCTCTCTCTCTCTCTCTCTCTCTCTCTCTCTCTTCTCCTCTCTCTCTCTCTCTCTCTCTCTCTCTCTCTCTCTCTCTCTCTCTCTCTCTCTCCTCTCTCTCTCTCTCTCTCTCTCTCTCTCTCTCTCTCTCTCTCTCTCTCTCTTCTCTCTCTCTCTCTCTCTCTCTCTCTCTCTCTCTCTCTCTCCTCTCTTGCCCTCTTCAATCTCTCGTCCCCGCCATCTTGCACACTAGATTTGAAAGCACAGACACTAAGTTCCATTAATTGAGCAGCCTACCCTGCAACTCTCCGTCTCTCTCGTCGTCTCTCTCTCTCTCTCTCTCTCTCTCTCTCTCTCTCTCTCTCTCTCTCTCTCTCTCTCTCTCTCTCTCTCTCTCTCTCTCTCTCTCTCTCGTCTCTCTCTGGTCAATCTCCTTCCTTGCACACAGGGGTAGATTTGAAAGCCAAATAAAAACAGACACTATGTCACAGCAAAGAATCCATCAACAAAAGTAATCTAAATCTAAAATCTCAATCTCTCTCTCTCTTCTCTCTCTCTCTCTCTCTCTCTCTCTCTCTCTCTCTCCTCTCTCTCTCTCTCTCTCTCTCTCTCTCTCTCTCTCTCTCTCTCTCTCTCTCCCTCTCTCTCTCTCCCTCTATCCCTCTCTCTCTCTCTTTCTCTCTCTCCATCCCATCTCTTTCTCTCTTCTCTCCTCCTCTCTCTCTCTCTCTCTCTTCTCTCTCTCTCTCTCTCTCTCTCTCTCTCTCTTCTCTCTCTCTCTCTCTCTCTCTCTCTCTCTCTCTCTCTCTCTTCTCTCTCTCTCTCTCTCTCTTCTCTCTCCTCTCCTCTCTCCTTCTCTCTCTCTCTCTCTCTTTCCCCTCCTCCTCCCCTCTCTCTCTCTCTCTCTTTCTCTCTCTCTCTCTCTCTCTCTCTCTCTCTCTCTCTCTCTCTCTCTCTCTCTCTCTCTCTCTCTCTCTCTCTCTCTCTCTCTCTCTCTCTCTCTCTCTCTCTCTCTCTCTCTCTCTCTCTCTCTCTCTCTCTCTCTCTCTCTCTCTCTCTCTCTCTCTCTCTCTCTCTCTCTCTCTCTCTCTCTCTCTCTCTCTCCTCTCTCTCTCTCTCTCTCTCTCTCTCTCTCTCTCTCTCTCTCTCTCTCTCTCTCTCTCTCTCTCTCCCACACACACACAAGATACAAGATAAATATTGAACACAAATGACCAAAAGAAAATTTTAATGCTATCCTTATCAGAAATATCAAAATTTGAACTATTGCATCTCAACAAACCTTATCATCTATTCTATAACATAACACGAAGTCTTTTGGGTATAATAGATTCACATAATGTCTCTATGAAGCCTCAATTTACATCAACTTGGTGATAACATATATATAGGAAGCAGAATCAGAAAATGTATAGGAAACATTATTTTTGTTTATAATCTGTCGACTGTCTCTCGATACTGACTTTGACTTTAGCTTCTTATTAATAGGTTTAATACAGGTAAAGCTACTAACATGTTCATATTTATTTCTAAATATTCACAGTAAATGAACACATATTATATACATATAATAGAAATTTATGTGATAGGTGTACTATGAATGAAATAGGATAAAACAAAATAGTATCGCATTCAGACGCATTGTAACGTTGTAGATGGCAGCACAAGTATAAACGTTTATTTAGGAATCTTGTCTGAATTTTTGACCGGGTGCAATAATTATCCCCGAATATCTCAACCAACACCATGGCGTAAGTATTCTTGTGCATATTTTACTGTTGATGATGAAGAAGAAAAGTGAAAAGGGTGGTTACTTACGGCGGATAAGAGTTGTATAAGGCAGTAGAGAGGGAGAGAGCAATGGGATGGAAGCGGCGGCGGGATGGCATTATCTAAGACGAATTCTCGGTGTGCGGTTATTTCCTCGGGAATTTGAGAGAGATCGTGTTGAGATCTCATAGAAATTTAGTAGCAAA
>NW_020869147.1:715825-730825 GCF_003789085.1 Penaeus vannamei
TCCTCTTCTTATGCCTCCTGCTCATCTTCTTCCTCTTATGCCTCCTGCTCATCTTCCTCCTCCTCTTATGCCTCCTGCTCATCTTCCTCCTCCTCTTCTGCCTCCTGCTCATCTTCTTCCTCCTCTTCTGCCTCCTGCTCATCTTCTTCCTCCTCTTCTGCCTCCTGCTCATCTTCTTCCTCTTCTTATGCTTCCTGCTCATCTTCCTCCTCCTCTTCTGCCTCCTGCTCATCTTCCTCCTCCTCTGCCTCCTGCTCATCTTCCTCCTCCTTATGCCTTCTACTCGTCCTCTTTTACCCTCCACTATTTCCTCTTCCTCGGCCTTTCCCTTCTTCTCTTCCTCTTCTCTTTTTCCATGTCCTCTTCCTTTTCCACATTCTTTTCTTCACACACACACACTCACACACTCACTCACTCACTCACTCACTCACTCACTCACTCACTCACTCACTCACTCACTCACTCACTCACTCACTCACTCACTCACTCACTCACTCACTCACTCACTCACTCACTCACTCTCTCACTCTCACTCTCTCACTCTCTCACTCTCTCTTCTCACTCTCTCACTCTCTCTCTCTCTCTCTTCTCTCTCTCTCTCTCTCTCTCTCTCTCTCTCTCTCTCTCTCTCTCTCTCTCTCTCTCTCTCTCTCTCTCTCTCTCTCTCTCTCTCTCTCTCTCTCCTCCCTCCTCCTCCTCCCTCCCCCATTCTTTCTTCTGCTCTTTTTCCTCCCCTGCCTTCCCTACATCACCTCTCTACATTTCTTCATCTTCCAGTAAGTTAAGTTAGACCTAAACTTATTTTGTTTTTGTATCTACTTTCCAGGTACATCCAGAAGATGTTTTTACGAGGAGATTCAGTAATCATTGTAGTGAAGAATCCACTTGGAAGTCAGCAGTCTGCATAGTGTTGTCAAAGCAACACTTTTAAGTTTTATATCAAAGCTATTATTTTTATGTAAGAATGGAAAGGAATTACTTTGTTTTTTGTTACATGATGCAGGTTGGATTTCTTTGTGATGAATGATGCTGCATGAAACATCTTGTATTATTTCATACTTAGGAATTACTACATAATTCATATTAAGATAAGTTTTGTAATAAATACAATAATATTTAATCTTCGTTTTGATAACCTTTAGAAATACACAACAAATGTTGATGCTCCCAGGCACTTATAAAACATGATAAATATTTTTTTCATTCCTGACACCTGAATGTCAACAATTAACTTCAGATTTTGAACTGAAAAAAATTCATACTAAATGAATCAAAATTTTGCTGGACCTTGTACAGCCTCAAATGCAATTATTTATTTTCAGTATTTTGTAAATCCAGCTTCTGGAAGTGCATTTGATATAATTGTGTAAACATTAGTGAGCAATGGCTCATGAATTAAGATAGGGTCCTTTCCACTTGATCAATTGAGCACCATTTAAATGTTGATTTTGTCCTTAAAGTATCTGCCAATATGTCTTGACAGCCTGACAAAGTCAAATACATGCAAAATGCCATTAGGCCAAATAGGTGGTTGTCATGAACAGGGGTTCTCAAAGTGGTGGTCGTGAAATAATTTTGAGGGGTTGTGAGATCCTGCAACCCCTCTTCCTTCCTCCAACTTCTCTTCATCCCAATACCCATCCTAACACTGGATAAGTTTTGGATAGTGGCAGAATATCCAGGGTTATCCAAGACCGAGAGGCAGAGATCTATACAAGCATACACTTTGACAAGCAAAATACACAGAGACGGAAATGTGTTAGTGTTTGTCAGAAATGCCTTGTTGCTGAGGGAATGGTTCATGAATCTGTTAAAGTTGTTTGAATGGGTTGCAGCCAAAAAAATTGAGAATGCTGGTCTAGAGTACTCCTATCTGGGGTGAGGGCACTTTTGGATGGTGGCATTGTTGGGAAAGGAGGGCACCAAATCCTTAACTCATTTAGGATGCCAAAACTACTAGAGCTGGCTCTGGTGCTGTAAGGACCTACTGCCAATGACTCATCAGTTGAATCAAATAAAGTTATTCATTTTAGTTTGCTTTAAGGCAAAAAATCCTCAAACCAGCCGCTAATGACCTTTTTATGCGGCACATAACCAATCAATACCCTTACCATTAACAGTTTGTGAAGGCTGACCAGAAACCACGGAAAATATCATTTGAGGTGTTTAATTACTTCTGTTGGACAATGCATGCATTTAAAGGAGCTATCCAATCCCGACCCTTAAATTTAAAAAAAAATTAGCTTTTGGGCCTTTTCTGACTGGTGTTTTGTGGTTTTCATTTTAAATATTTTTCTGGCTTATTACATTCTCTCTCTCTCCCTCTTTCTTTCTTTCTTTCTTTCTTTCTTTCTTTCTCTCACTCTCACTCTCACTCTCACTCTCACTCTCTCTCTCTCTCTCTCTCTCTCTCTCTCTCTCACTCTCACTCTCACTCTCACTCTCACTCTCATTCTCATTCTCATTCTCATTCTCTTCTCATTCTCATTCTCACTCTCACTCTCACTCTCACTCTCACTCTCACTCTCACTCTCACTCTCACTCACTCTCACTCTCACTCTCACTCTCACTCTCACTCTCACTCACTCTCACTCTCACTCTCACTCTCACTCTCACTCTCACTCTCACTCTCACTCTCACTCTCACTCTCTCTCACTCTCACTCTCACTCTCTCTCTCTCTCTCTCTCTCTCTCTCTCTCTTTCTCTTTCTCTACACACACATATATATATTATATATATATATATATATATATATATATATATATATATATATATATACATATTTTATATAATTATATATATACACACACACACACACACACACACACACACACACATATTATATATATATATATATATATATATATATATATATATATATATATATATATATATATATATATACATAATATACTAGGAATTTATAATGCGGAACAAAAAGGGACTCCAATTTCCCCACTATCTAACGGTAGCTGCTCCCTTATCATATATACATCTGCGAAGCTATTATCTGAAAACTTATAATCTGACCTTCAGATAAGGTATCTTACAAGATTACACAGCTGCGGTCGCGCACAACACTGCAGTGCCCGATTGCCTGGGTATATACCCTAGTCCTGTGAATATCCTAAGTTTTTCTGTCATGGAGCGCCCATGCAGGATGTAAAACTCTTTTTAGTATTTAGCAGTGTGTTAAGGACGACAACCTTCTGCATGATCTTAAATTCCGGTGTTGTTATGTGCTGTTTGTATTTGCTACCAACTTAATCGAGGAGTGACAATAGCTATCTAAGGAAGGGTAATGGCCTATTGGCCCATTTTGATTATATACATTACTGATGGGAGTTTTTTCGTATTATGGGAATGGCGACAGTAGAGTCTGTGTTGGAGATATAGCTTGGTAAGTATTTGTAAGAACTTTTGCTTAAATACACCGAGTATGATTTTGTAAAAGATCGTTTTTTAATGACAATTGCTTGCATGCATTACTATTTATTCAAACAAAACGAATATAAATCTATTTATAGATGCATCTTAAATTGTGTGGTTTTACGGTGTATTATACGTTATTATGCAATTTGAAAACGGGCAGTTTCCAGTTTTTTTCGCATAAGCAGAGCAAAGATACGTTTAGTTGTAGGTTTAGTTGTAGGAGGACGTTAGTTCTAGGAGTATCTAACTGATGCTTCCACAGAACCTAAATGATGGTCTATTGCTATTCGAAGGATTTTAATGTAGTCTGAAAATCCACAGTGGACCAGGCTGTCACTGCGATATATTTCAACGAAGATCATTAAGAATCAAATCTTTTTCGAGTGTTGAGACTGTAAGTGGAACCGTCATGTGGCCTTAATTAAACTGAATCCGCGTCCCGCCATGATGGCCTTTTGTCTGCGTCCGAGACTCCACAGCGACGAGGAGAGCGAGGAGTCCTCTCCGCCGTCGGCCTCTTTCATCTCCTCTCCTGGAGACTCCGATGTGTTCCTGAAGGAGTCCGCCTTCGGGAGCTTCAACTCCGACGCTTCCAGCCTCATCTGGCCCCAAGTCTCCCCGCGGCGCCTGCGGTTCCGCTCGTCCTCGTCAAGGTGAGTGTCCGCAGGATTTCGTGCCTCCGTCGACCTCCTCTCGGGGATGACGCAGAGATACAGACTGATGGGTATATGGACAGATTAACAAAAAGATAAGTTTGATAAAATTTACATTCAGAAAGACAGTTAACTTATCAAATGGATGTAAGACAGGCTGACAGGTAGATGGATAGGTAGCAAGACAGACAGTTCTCTAACAAACGGGCGGACAAAAGAGCAAACCAAAAACACTCAATCCACACTTTAACACTGAGAGGGAAACTCCCTTCTTGCAGCCGGTCGTCCCAAGTGAGTTCGAGCAGCGAATCGGACAAGCCGTCGCGCCAAGGATCTGTGAAGAGGATCGTACGCTCTCTCTCGGCCATCCTACGACCCAGCAGCGAAGGAGACGACCTCGAGCTCGTGCTGCAGCCCACCGCGTCCCTCCTGCACGATGTGGGCGAGGCGCTGCTCCACGTGTACCGCTCCAACACCTTCCCGTCGGAGGGCCTCTGCGCGTTCCATCAGAAGGTGAGTTGCCGGGCGGGAATTAGCGGAAGGGGAAATTCGCAAGGGATTTAGATTTTTTTGTGAAAGATAAACCGATAGATTTTATGTGTTAGATTTTTTTCTTGTTCTTTCTAACTTTTCTCTTTATTTGATGGTATATAAGTTGATGCATTACAACAGTTAATTCAGATGTTAATAATGAGTCGTTAAAGTTTATTTGCGAATGAGGGTAGGTCTTTTCCATGCATTCATTTATTCACTTATTTGACATAAGCCATTAGTGTGCATGAGATATGCAGCCTAATCTTTATCGTATATGGCACCACTAAAAATATGGAAAGAAATAGCAAAGTATAAAGTACATGAATCTGATACAGAGAACGTTGAATGTAAAAACCACATCTTGGAGAAGTTTAATTTGTTCAGTTTTCAATAGAGTAAAGCAATGGGAATATTGAGAAGATTGAATAAGTAATCAGTAGCCTCGAAATTGAGTTCCAGTGCGGAATTTGGCACCCTTTAGGCTGTATATTAAGTGTCTGAAAATGACAGTTTTCTTTATTTCGACTTCAACTCATATTCACAATAATACTGTTAGTAGGTAGAGCGGTAAACTCTACGGGTTCCACTCAGCATTTCACTACGTATAAAATTTCTTGCTTTACGTTTCTAATAACGGAAGAAGTTAATTGATACGTGCACCCCAGTAGCCGCCAAAAGACAAAGCAAGGTATAAACCAAGCTCTTGTTACAAGCGAACCCTATTTTCTGATGGAAAGACCGCTTCTGTCGACACAGCTGACGGTCCTGGTGATGAGTGGAGGGGGAGCTAGTTTGACGGGGACGTGGCGCCATCAGGTGGTTCCGACGGGGACGCGGCTGGTGGCGGTGCGAGTGGCCAGCCCGAGGGACGGGGACCGCGTGGCTGCGCTGCTGACGGCGTGGTCCTGTCTCTACGCCACGACGCTGCCCCTGCTGCAGGCTCTCCTCGCTCCTGTCACTGTGCGTTCTCGATGAAGATATCACTAGCGCTTGACAATGCTTATCTCAGAATGAACGATGCGTTTCGATTTTGTCTTCATTTCTTGCGCTCTAAAGTTATTCACCGTACATTCTTGATACTTATATATACATACACATTAGTTATTCATTCTTATTCACACTTCTGTTTATTTCTATTGCAATGAACTCAACACACAATACTTCATATTGGCATCGTTTCTCCCATACCACACACATGGAAGAAATTCCCTTTTCTAATACAAAATCGAGTCACAGTGTCCCTTTGCTGACAGAGTCTAGACGTGAGGCGTGATGTGCTGCAGGCCTTCCGAGACTCCGTTCTCCCGTACGCTGGGCTGCCCTCGGCCCTCGCCTCGGTTCACTCCACCTCGCCCTCGACACGATGGAGACTCAAGCAGATGCTCTTGCTCCTGGCTGTGCGTATAGCTCGTTTTGGTAAAGGTATATGGGGATATATGAGAGTAGGGGAAGTATGATGGTTTTGCATACATGTTTATATATATAAACACACACACACACACACACACACACACACACACACACACACACACACACACACACACACACACACACACACACACACACACACACACACACACACACACATATTTGTTTCATCGTGTTAAACGACGATGAGCCCGAAGCAGCGAAGCCAAAACCGTTTCGCTTCACAACAGCGTCTCGAGCCGTGCGAATGTCGTCTGTCTTTTGAGAATTGCGAAGGAGAGACGAAGGAGACACAGGAGAGCAGCCAAGAAAGAGGAGACGTAGAAGAGGAAGAAATGCGGGGAGAAGAGAGCTCTTCAGTCACGAAGCTAAGTCATACAGTGAGTCTCCTAGCTTCCTTTGACATGGAAGAACAATCTGAACATATAATCGTCCCTTTGGACTCATTACATAGACATCATAATGTTACATATCGCATCTTCTGCAAGCTGTTTTCTTCATGTCTAATGTTCTGTGTCTGCGCAGATTATTTCATGTATCAGTGTGTGTAAATGTGTACCAAAGTTGCTTAAGTTTCCTATGAACAACTTGCGGAGGAAATAACATAGATCAAACGCGTTTTATTTTTTTGCCGTTCTGTCCGTTCAAGGCAAGGCGTGCATTGTACCACCCGGCTTTGTGAAACTGAAACTGTACCAAATAGACTGACACAAATTTCCTTTTCCCCCTTGCAAGACCGAGGCGCTGGGACTGCTGTTGCAAGCGGAAATGGAGAGCACGCACCTCGCCCGACCCGTGTTGCAGAGGCTCCTGCACTTGCACCACGGCGGCGAGAGTGACTTCTGGGCCTCTCATGAGCTCCAGCAGCGCCCTTCCTCAGGAGTGCGTCTGGAAGGTTGGTGCTTGTAGTCTGCATGACAGGTGGGCAGCTTTTGCATGCTTTGTAGTGGGTCTGCCTTTCCGGTAGATAGATTATATATATATATATATATATATATATATATATATATATATATATATATGTATGTATGTATGTATGTATGTATATATAATGTTAGAAACATGATATATACCTACACCCATACATGATGCATATAGCTATACACATACATACATAATGCACATAGTTACATATATACATACATAATACATATACGTAAACACATACACTGCTCACATGTACACACACATACACATGATACCACACACATATACATACATATAACATACATATACATGCACATATACACACACACACATACACATAACACACACCACACACACACACACACACACACACACACACACACACACACACACACACACACACACACACACACACACACACACACACACACACACACACACACACACACACACACACACAAACATATATGTATGTGTACAAACATACATACGTACATACCGTCCATATATTTCTTCATGCTAGTGTATATATTTGAAATTTATCTATAGAGGTGTATTAGTTGATTTTACATTCTACCAATTTAACATTATTTATTTATTGTTAGTTATTTGGAAATGTTATTGTTGAATCTTAAAAAAAAAACATAATTGACCCATGCATGAATTCTGTATAGATACTGTAATTCAGTAAATCATCATCATCATCATCATCATCATCATCATCATTAAGGCAAGGTATGTTGTGTTACGTATCACGTGTCATCCGTGTCTTCAAGCTATTTTCTTCCCTCCAAACCTGTTGTGCATTTTTTGACACACACCGAAAGACTTTTGTTCCTGCGTTTTTAGTGTTATTGTTATTTTATCAGCTTTGCTTTGATAGTATCCTTTTGGTGTGTGGTGCCGGCATTCTCGGAAATGTTATTCATCTTGGTAAACCCTCGATGTCAGCTTGGTGTATGTTCTGCAGTGGTGGCGTTTGTAGCATGAATGACTACTGTGTTTCATAGATCCGTTTTATAGTAATGTAATCCCTTGGCATTTTCATGCATTCGCAGGATTTCGAATTTCTTATTTCATAGCTGCTTCTGCCATACTTACTTCGGCTATTGCTATTATCACTGCTCTTTCTGCTATTACTACAACTGTTGTTATTGCTTTTGCAGCTACTACTATCACAGTTGTTACTAGAATGCGATTAAGAATGTTCTTTTTAAAAATTCCGCTACGGTCTCTGTTACTACAACTGCTATTACAACTATTACAGCTACTGCTATTGTCGCTACCACTAGTCGAAAAGCATATTGTAAATGCTATAATCATTGGTATTTCTGAAAAAAAAACTACGAGTGCAGAAGGCGCTGGCGGTGCTGCTATAATATCACGTATCTCCCCCAGTTCCCGCTTCGCCTCGGCCACTGCTGGTGAGGAACCTTTCGAGTGTGGATACGCTGGAGGACCTACTTCGCTCCGCCGCCTTACGCTGACGCTGGAGGAGGAGGAGGAGGACGACGACGTCGCGAAGAGCATGAAAGGAAGGGGCGAAGGACACCGCGGGAGACATAGTGAAAGAAAGTAGGTGGACTTGGCGAAGAAAAGAGATAACGAAGGGCTTGGCGGGCGACAAGGCGAAGGATATGGCGGAAGACAGTAAAAGGCATGAAGGCCTGAGAGAAGTCAAGAAATAACGATGGGTATGGTGACAGGAATGGCAAAGAAGGATGGCGGAGAAACGATTCAGAGGATAGCGGAGAAAGGTCATAGCAAAGGACATTACGTAGAGAGGCCATATCATAGGATATGACGGAGACAGGTTATAGCAAAGACTATGTCGGAGAAATGTCATAGCAAAGGATATGACAAAGGAGAAGCTGAAAAAAGGACATAGTGAGGGAGATAGCGAAGAAAGGACTCTTGAAGAAAGTGCGGAGTACTCCTGTAGCGAAGGACTAACGTGGAGGTTGACAGTGAAGGAGCGACTGTGGAGTTGAGGTGTTCCCATCCCCAGAATTCGAAGAGACTGTGAATTCTGTATAGGTGTATGTTACACTGAAGAACGTTGTTATATAACCACAGGACGAAATAGCCTCGATTGAAAACTATCTCATTCTGTAGCAAGTCAGTGAGCCAGTCTGTTTTAAAATATTTATTGATTCATGGCTGATTTTGCTTTCTAGGTTTCAGTGTTCAGAAAGGCGTGTATATATATGCAGCTGCATGATACGTGATGAAAATAAATGGATCTTTTTGTATGTATTATCGCTGAGTTATAATTAAAACCTTTCTGTTTCTTTACCACAGATGTATGTATTTAAAAGAAAGTGGATGTTTTTATTTTTATTTGCATCGTAAGCATTTACAGATAAAATGAAGGCCTAAAGAAATCTTCATACCATAACCCAATTAGAGATAATCTTGATCGTGTGTGTTAATCACTGAGCCAATGATATATATATGAAAACGTGTTTCACAGTACATCCGTCATCTCGTTGGGGACTTCGGCGGCTTCTGCTGGCGACGTCAGCGATGTCAGACGCCCGCTTCCCAGGGCTGACGATACGCCCTCATCTCCTGATCCCGGGCGACTGACTCGCTGGGGAACCGCGAAGTTCGAATAGGACATTAAACTAGGGTTTTCTTGTTTTCGTTTTTCTTCTTTTGTTTTCTTATTTTTGTGGTGTTCGAATAACGAAGAAATCTTCAAGATGTATGTGAAAATTCAGGAGTGTGAATTCGGATGTATATGTTATTAATTGTGTTTTTCTGTTTTTTAGCTTTGTTTCTTTAAAGGGTGAAAAATTGATATATAGTTAGTAGTTGTAGTTATCCTGCAGTAGACGTGACCACAGCGGGTGAGGGTGAGGTACTGAGGGTCAGTCTCGGTCGATGACTTCTTGGAAGGTGACAAGCTTGGCACCATTAATATTGTTCGTCTTCCTTTTCATTGCGTGGGAATTTAATATGTGTGATGTCTTATGCGTCACGTTATTCCGTGACGCATAAGAATGCATTGGCCGCTTTGACTAGTTTTTCCCATCTGTGCAAGACAGCGGATGCAAAGGTCTATTGGCGTGCAGGGAAAATATAGTAATTGAACATGTTCTCGAAATGCTCGTGGCGGCTGGACTGTGGCTGGGGCTCGCCGCACTTGCGGACGTAGTCCTCGCACTCCTCGAAGGACGCGGCGCCCTTCTCGATGCGCTCGCCGAGGCCGGACTTGTAGGAAGAGTACCGCTGCAGAAGGAGAAATAGGTGTCTGTGAGAGGGCTGCGGGTGCTCGGGCTGTGAAAGGGGTATCATTAGTATGGACTGCATGTGTGATTGAGATACTGGAGACAACAGGACTCACCTGCTGGATGCTGCGGCTGAAGGATCCGTCGGAGATCATGCGGGCGGCGTTCCTAAGGGCGCGGGCGAAGGTGTCCATGGCCATGATGTGGCCGTGGAACAGGTCTCGTGGCTCGGTGGACTCGCGGCGCGCACGCCCGCCCAGGATGAAGCCACCGCCCTGTAGACCGCTCTGCTTGAAGGGAAGGAAGTTCAAGTGAGGCAGTTATATTCACTGTTCATATGCACCTGATATACGTGCATTAGCTTTTTGCCACACCATTATCATTCCATTTCTAAAATTTTCATGAGGTATTTGACAGTGTAATTTCAATGACCCATCTTCCCTGTCGTCAAGCGAAAAGGTGACTCAGAGTATAATTTTGTAATAAGCAATAAAATTTCACAGGATACCTTATCCGCCTTTGGCCATCACAGTATAGCACTGTGAGGCCTTGAGGCTGTTACAAGGGGCATGACGTACCTGTTCCAAGACGCATTTCATGACGTATGTGGCGTCACGGACGTTGCGGGCGCACAGATCTGACGTTCCTCGCACCTCTGGCCAGCTGTCGGAGGCGTCGACGCAGCCGAGCATATTGTATGCGGCGGCCATGTAGACGTCGTGCTCGTAAGGGCGGCTCATGAGGCGAGAGAAGGCGGGCTTGATGTACAGCTTGTAGTGCTTGTCGAGACCGAAGTGGCGCAGCATGTGCATGGTCGACATGGCGTCCGACTCGTACTGGTGACGGCGAGGGTCGGCTGGCTTGGGCTGGATCAGCAGCTGGCCCCTGAAGCCGATCTTATCCCTGTACTGCGCCGCCATGCGGTACAGCTGCGCCATGTGAGACATGTCGCGGAAGAACTGGCGCTGCAGGACGCTCTGGTAGCCGTCGCGGGGGTTGAAGAACACGAAGTTCTCGGCGTTCAGGCGCTTGGCGGCGTCCATGCTGCGCTTGACCTGGGCGCAGGCGTACGCGAACACGTGGGCGTCGGGGTTGGAGCCAGCGCCGTTCATGTAGCGAGGGTGAGAAAACAGGTCAGCGGCGAAGTACATTGGACGGACACCGATCTGCCTCTGCAGGTCGCATGCGAGGGTCACCATCTCGTCCAGGTAGCGGTTGGTCTCGTCGAAGCTGTCGCCTTCCGGTGCCATGTCGCGGTCGCTCACCTGCGGGAGGCGGCCGGGTTAGAGGGGCGTCACGCTGGGGTCTTTGCGGGCAGGGGGGGAGGGGGGGTCGAGGGCAAGCGGGAGCGAGGGGAGACTGGCGATAACTCTGATGGAATAGTATTGCGTTACTGATTGGCGTTACTCATATTTTCGCCAGGAAGGAAATTATGTTTGGAAATACTAACATGGGGCAATATTCTAAAATGTGTATTTCATAAAAGTGGGTTTGGTAAACGCATCGTTACCGTTTTATTAGTAATATTAGTAATATCTTACCATTTTTATTATTATTATCATGATCATTAGTATCATAAATCATCATCATATCACATAATTAGTATTATCATTATCATTGTTAATATTACTATCATAATTATCAGTATCATCATTCTCACTATTATCACTATCCTTGTTCTACTACTCCTGCTATTACAATAACTATTAATACTGTTACTACCATTGCTACTGCTTTTACTACTGCTATACTAACGAGAGAGGGGTTGGGATGAAGATAAATATATATAGATAGGTAGATAAGAAGATATACAGAGAGAGAGAGAGAGAGAGAGAGAGAGAGACGAGAGAGAGAGAGAGAGAGAGAGAGAGAGAGAGAGAGAGAGAGAGAGAGAGAGAGAGAGAGAGAGAGAGACAGACAGACAGACAGACAGACAGACAGACAGACAGACAGAGAGACAGAGACAGACAGACAGAGAACACAGAGAGAAAGAGATAGAGACAGAGAAGCTGATTGATAGATCGTTATCGCGCCGCGGATAATTCATTTTGCTGAACAGTCATGACATGTTCATAGAGGAGGATGTATTTGAGGCCGGGGGGGGGGGGGGGTTGACCCCGGCATGATGCAAGGGAGGAAGAGAGGTGGAGAGAAGAAATAGAAAAGGGTAGGGGAAGGGAGGGAGGGGGTTAAAGAAGAAGGGGAGAAAGCTAATTGGAAAGAGAGAGCGAGAGAGAGAGAGGGGGGGGGAGTGGAGAAAAGAGAGAGAGAGGAAGTAGAGGAAAAAGGAAAGAGAAAGAGAGAGAGAGAAAGAGGAAGAGGGAGAGGAAAGAGAGAGAGAGAGAGGAGAGGAGAGAGAGAGAGAGAAGAGGGAAAAAGAGAGAGAGAGAGAGAGAGAGAAGAGAGAGAGAGAGAGAGAGAGAGAGAGAGAGGAGAGAGTGAGAGAGTGAGAGTGAGAGTGAAGAGTAGAGAAGAGAGTAGAGAGAGAGTGAGAGAAAGAAAGAAAGATCAAAGAAGAAAAAACGCCAATTAGACGAAGGAAGATGAATAGCAGGGAGACAGACGAAGGGAAAATGGATAATCATAGACGCACAGAGGAAAAACAAAAACAAAAACCCACCGAGTAATATTTGACATTGAGCTTGTGGAAGAGCTCAAAGGCGGCCATCATTCGGCGCTTGTAGTTGTCGAGGGAGCGAGAGCCATCCTCCCACTGGTGCTGGTGCGCACGCTCGCCATAGTGGTCGTCCGAGCCCAAGTACCTGTGGGTCGTGAGAGGTCGTAGGGGTGTGAGAGGAGATCATTGGGTCGTGAGAGGTCGTTAGGGTGTGATAAGAGGTCGTTGAGAGGTCGTTAGTGTCTGAGAGAAGGTCGTTAGGGTTTAAGAGGAGGTCGTTGGCGTGCGAGAGGTTGTTAGGGCGTGAGATATAGTGTGAGAGGTCATTAGGGTGTGTGAGGTCGTTGGGATGTGAAAGGTCGTTAGGGTGTGCGATGTTTAGGGTGTGTAAGATCGTATTTTTGTATTATTTTTGGTAATTTCAGTGCACGGTTGATTTGTGGTTTGAATGCGCAGTATGATCTTTTGTTATAGCTTTTATTGTGACTTGTTTCAGGGGTTACGTGGTATTATCTTTTTATATTTTTTTATTATTATAGATAAATTATTTATATTTTTTTATTATTATAAATAAAATAATTTTGAGTTATCTCTTTCAATTGACTGCAATTACTGTCACTAGTCCTCGGAATTTCTCAACTCTAATCTGATCATGATCCTCTATTAAAATTCTGAATAATCAATTGCCGTTACTAAACACCCATGGTATACTAAATATTACTTAGTGTCTCCTGTCTGATCTTGTTCATCATAAGGATAAGTCCTATATACGAAGCTGAACCTCGTCCGGGCTGTGAGGGGAACTCGGCAACAACGGTAACCTCCAGGCGACAGTTTCAAATTCTCGCGCCTGGGCGGGACGATAACCGCCGGCCCCTCGGGTGAGAGACCGACACGTTACTACTGTATTATCCCGGAGGCTCTTGTTTATATATTGATTTATTTGTGTTTTTATCGGAAATGATTTGTTGGTGCGTTTCATACACAATGGACTTTAATAAATGTGAGTAAAGAGGTTGCTAGTACGAATTTATCGACGAATATGATTTGGATTGAGGCAAGAAAGAAACTGGCAACTGACAGCAGACTCATAGAGAACTCTGATTCGCCAAGCTCACATTTAGTACTTGTGTTTACATATACTTTGCATTCTCAAAACTTTCTCAAGCTCTCACTTATTCTTATTATTTTTTTATTGCCTTCACCATTTTGTTATCTATTTTTCAAGAGACGTGGAGGATCGTATTGCTCTAAAGCCAGGAGTGAGTTGCCAAGTTTCCCTTTTCTGAGGCTGGACTGAATCACGGTTTCCTATGCCATGCGCCATTTTTAGTTCAAATGCCTGACAAATAAGTGTGATCGCACTTCTAAAAGGCATCTTATTGCGTTTTAGATGAATCCTAGCAGATGTTCACGATATATAGGTTGTTGTCGATTTTGTGACAGGAATTTTCCATTAAGTGATTAGGGCGCCTTCGCCAACATGAGCACAAGGACCTAACTGGCGGTCTGTGGATTGCTGTGTTGTATGTTATTCTGTTCACAAGAGTTTTTCGTCATAAACTAACCAAACCTTTAAAGCAAAAGTCTTCTCTGAGGGGGTTGCACATGGTAAGTGGAATTGTATGTAGAGAAACGGCGAGCACTTTTGTTTGCAATGTTTATCTGTCGGTCGGTTTTACTGCCCCGACTTAATGTATATCTTTACATATGAATACTCTACATCTCTCCATCTTTTAATTTGAAATGAATTAATAAACAATGAAAGAAGTATGATTGAGGTTAGATATACTCCCATTAGGTCTTTAAAAGTCAGAATTACTCTTTTCAATGTTCATCAAATCGTATTTTTAAGGGAATAATGAAATTTGGCTGGGGAATTGTTGATTTTGTAAGAGGCAAATAATCTCGAAGGGTTTTCTGCTAACCGTGGCAAGCAGAAACCTTTAAAGAGGGAGGTGATCTGAACCCTGTGAGCACACTCGCGAGTCCACTGCCACGGCGAAGGGCAAAGTACCTGAAGGTGTTGAAGTAGCAGACGGAGAACTTCATCCACTCCTCCATAGTACGGCCGTGGACGGTTTCATTGGGGTTGTAGTGCCGGAACACCATGGTGTCCTCGGGACCGGCATCGGGCCGGTACTCGATGCGGCCGATTCCTGGGAAGTACTTGTT
>NW_020869147.1:743325-748325 GCF_003789085.1 Penaeus vannamei
TATATAAGTATATAATATACATTACATATACATATAATATATATATATATATATAATATTATATACTATATATACATAATACATATATATATATATATATTATATATATATATATATATATATTATATATATATAGTATATATATATATATATATATATATATATATATATATATATATATATCTATATATATAGTATATATACACAGTGTATATATTGTATTTGTATCTATAATATATATATATACAGTAATGTAGGCAGTGATATATAAATTGTATATATATATATATATTATATATATTATTATAATATTATATATATATATTATATATATGTAATATATGTATGTAACATGTACACACCACACACACAACACACACACACACACACACACACACAACACACAGCACACACACACACACACACACACACACACACACACCACACACACGCTCTATATATATATAGTATAATATATATATTAATATATTATTGTTGTGTGTGTGTGTGTGTGTGTGTGTGTGTGTGTGTGTGTGTGTGTGTGTGTGTGTGTGTGTGTGTGTGTTTGTGTGTGTGTGTGTGTGTGTCAGAGATAATTGATATATAAATATGATAATGTGTGTCATTGTTTGTGATTATTTTAGCTGTTTAATCAGTATGTGTGTCGCTGTGTGTGGTTGTGGTGTGTGTGTATGTCGTGTGTGTGTGTGTTGGTGTGGTATGTGTGTGTTGTGTGTGTGAGTGTGTGTGGTGTGGTTGTGGGTGCGGTGAGTGTGTGGTGGTAGGAAGTTGCATGGGGATGTACGCGAAGAACATATATACGAGTATATGTGTTATAGAGATAGCGAGATGTATTCATATAAAGAAGTGGTGAAGTGTTGTGATGATGATGGAGTAATATATAGTATACTATATAAGTAGAGATTAGAGAATATGATAAGTGATAATATAATATTATAGAGTGAGTATATATACACACCACACACAACGACACAGCACACAGCACAACACAGACACCACAGCACCACACACACACAGCACACGAGAGCACACAACCAGACACACACACACCCACACCACAACACACACAACACTCACACAACACACACACACATATAATGAGATATAATATGAGAGTAAAGAGAGGTACATATATATAAGAGAATAATAATAAACGTACAACACACACACACATCATACAAGCGAGCACACACACACACCACTCACGACGGTGAAGAAGTTAGACACACACCACACACACACACACAACCACCCACGAACGCATATATAGATATATCATATATATATAAATATAATATAGATAAGTAGTATATACTTATTATAGTAATGAGATAGTAATTGAAAAGTACATATATACATATGAAGTGATCAAAGCCATAGAGACCAAAATACGTGAGTGCCACACGAGATAGGGCTCCTAGATACAGATTCCAAAATGAGTTCTGCACAGCTATACAGTTCTGTACGTGCGATATCTGAAGAGCGCCTGTGTACGCTGAGGGAACACACACAGGGCTACAACGACTCCTGAATGCGGAAGAGGAACGGCTTAAGGTTTAGCGTAGTATCTTAGAGTACATTTGGAGATATGATAGGAGAGGAGAGAGGAAAGAGAGAGGAAGAGAACGGAGGAGTATGGTGGTGTAATGGAGTGTAGTTAGTGTGAGCATGGAAGACGCATGATCTATCTATCATATATCGTTTATACTGTCTATTCTATATAGCTTGGACAATTAATATAATATCTGATATAGCCTCAGAATAGAGGCCTCGGTATCCCATGAACACATAGCAAGCGCGGAACCTTCCTTTCATCAAAAACCTCTCATGAACTCCACCCCTCACCCACACATTCACCAAATCCTATTCAATTACAAGTACAAACCAGGGAACTTTCCTCCTTAGTATTAGTTATCATCGTTATTTTTTTCTCTCTCTCCTTTTTTCTACTCTTATTTTTCTTTCTTTGAGGTTCACGTCATAATACCTGCAAGAAGCTCATAGGTGGGGTTCTGGAAGTCATTGTCTTACACGACCCGAGTCTTAGGGTGACTTTGGTGTCGCGTGACCTAGGGTTGTCACGGAATGTTGCATCTGTACTCTGCAACACGGCGGCGACACCACTCCCCTCTGGCCCTCGACCTCTGCTTGCGTGTTAAGGCGGTCTTTTGCCGTCGTTTGACACGTGTACATACTGGCATACGTGCGTACTGTATAGAGCAGGGGTCCCCAACTTGGGAGCCACGGGGTACTTTCTGGGGGGCCATGGAGCTATGTGAAACTATTACAAATTAAACTGAATTTTATCCCACCTACAGGACCTACATATAATCACCTCTCGCTTATTAATGAATGGTAATCTTTCCATAAAGTTTTCATTTCCTATAGCTACTTGACACCATTTCACAACGATGACAAATAATACCTGAATCTGAAAGGGTGACAGTCACTGAATGAGGCTGTGGAGATTAATCCATATATGCTGATGGCGATGTGTGTACAAATAAAATAAAGTATATATGTGTATATATATACATATATATAATACATATGTGTGTGTGTGTGTGTATGTATGTGTTTGTGTTGTGTGTGTGTGTGTGTGTGTGTGTGTGTGTGTGTGTGTGTGTGTGTGTGTGTGTGTGTGTGTGTGTGTGTGTGTGTGTGTGTGTGTCTATGGACATGAACTGCATTCATTGCGAGAAATGTAGAAAAGGATTGAATGTGAATGAATATCTTCACAGTATAAGAGATGCATTTGACCATTTTCGATCATCTTCATCACGTATTTTTAACAAAGACATAAACGAAACCGGTCGAATACACCTCATATACTGTGAAGATATTCATTTGCATTCCTACCTTTTCTACATGCTATTAAGAGATCTACGAAAGTGAGAGCATTATAGTATCAAAAAGAATTAAAAGAATACATAGGAAAAATAAAATCGGATATGCTAGATGCAAACTTTTGACTTTGATGTGCCAGTCGCTTATAATAAACACAATATAACACAAATTCTCTCTCTGCTCTCTCTCTCTCTCTCTCTCTCTCTCGTCGTCTCTCTCTCTCTCTCTCTTCTCTTCTCTCTCTCTCTCTCTCTCTCTTCTCTCCTCTCTCTCTCTCTCTTTCTCTCTCTCTCTCTGTTTCTTTCTCTCTCTCTCTCATCTCTCTCTCTCTTCTCTGCCCTCGATCTGCTCTCTCCAGGCCATCTCTCTCATCTCTCTCACCATACCATCACCCATTTCTCTTCAAGCCCAGTAAATAGCCCCGCATGCAGCGGTCCATTCCGCCAACATGTGGCCCTAATATTCTCCTCGCTCTCAATCTCACATTTTAACTCTTCCACCGGCGTTCAGGGCGCTGAGTCGTGCACTGTTCCTCTCCGAACCTGTGATGCTTCGTGGATAAAGGGGTTGAAGCCCTTCTCAATCGGTACGTCCAATACTGCTTTTTCAAATGACGCGGTGGAAAATGAAGGAGGGAAGGAGAGCTCGGTGAATGAAAGAGGGAATGCAAGAAGGCAATTGAAAGAGGATCTCGGGAAACTGTTTGGTAAAGATTTCTCGTTCAGGAGTGAACCATATTCACAGATGGGAGGCAAAGGAAAGGAAGCGTAATTAGATTCGGAATGGCTAACTGGCAGGGGCGTAAAACTGGATCATATGTTTGTTTTGTCTTACTCTCAAGCGATTCTGGCATCACCATTCAAGTATTTATAGTGTGCAAGTGTATGTGTGTCTGTGCGATGTCGACATGTGTCTGTTATTAAGATAAACACTACATGGAGTGTATGACGTCAGGGAACATAATCATTCAGGAACATTGATAATAAATAAATAACACTACGAACCCAAACAAACGACATGTACCTAAGAAAAAAAAAAAAAAAAAAAATAAATCAAACGGCATATACTGAAGCAGAGATCCCTCTACTCCGGGATAAAACAAAAGAAAACGGGAGAGTCAGGAAAGGCCAGCCACCTCACCTTCGCCCCTCTTCTTCTCTGCGGCAAAAGCGTTCTTCCTAAAAACCACTTGCGGGCTACCATAGTCCCTCAGGCAGTGTTTTCCTTGTGCGAACCAACACAACTAAACTTCGCATTTCATACGTGTCTTGGCAGAGTAAGCGGAGGCTGTCCTGCATACCACTCTCTAATTGTCTGTGCTCCCTGCAGTTACCTGCTTGTATTGATTTCGAGGGGCGGCGAAGGGAGGGGAAGAGAGACCAATTTTTATTCACCTTTGGGCTGGTGGGGAGGAGGGGGAGGGGAGATTACGCTATGGGGGTGGAAGCGAGGCAGCACACAGGTCCTAACATCGGGTAGAAATCACCACAAGGTCACTTCCCTGCACTCTGTTGCTGTCGTCGTTGGTGTTTTGCTATCAACTCCCCTCCGGTCTGGTCGTCACGTATTTTGGAGACTGTGCTTGCGTGAGGGACAGAGAGTAAGGAGAAGGAGGCAGAGAAGAGAGCACAAAAGAGAGTCAAAAGAGCACGTGGTTTTGACGATTTGCTGTTAGTGACTTTGCCTCTCCCTACCTCTCCCCCCAACGAAATCATCTACTCACCATACTATTCGCATACAATAAATATACTCTACTATCTTTCGCTATCTCTAGTTATTTATATAACATATCATTCGTTATATCTCCACATCACAATTCACTTTTTTATGTATAATCCATATTATATATATCTCTCTATATATATATATATATATAATATATATATATATATTACTATGTATGTATGTATCATGTATATCAGTGTGGTCGTTATGTGTGTGTGTTGTGTGGTGTGTATACTGTATCCAGTCGGATGCAACAACGAACACCGCCTTCTTTACCGCCCATCCAGTGGGACGCAGGTCATCAGATGGATTGTCAAGTCAGCACGCATGGTGTCTTCCCTTCCGCTGACGGTCATCTGCCCTCGCGAGACGTGTCTGTGGACCTCTTCCTTAACCTCCATCACTCT
>NW_020869147.1:760825-763325 GCF_003789085.1 Penaeus vannamei
CGGGAAATCATGGTCCTCTGACGGATACATGTCTCGCTCGGTGAAGTCACTCTTTCTCGCCGACGCCTCTGCTACATTCATCACAACAGACTCTTATTCATCGAGGTTCGGTTCTGCACCAAAGATCTTTCACACGAGGCCAGCCGACTGCCCGACGGACGAAAGGGGATCAGTAGCTCCTCCCACTTCCCTCGCCACGGGGAATCTACGGAGGGCGCAGTATCCTTAAGGGAGCAAACATCTAAAATCTCTTGGATGCAGAGAATGATGTTAATGTTGCAACACCAAATTAAAACGAGAGTATAAATCTGTAGTATCAATCAGCATTTTTTGAATTGGATTAAACTTTTACAAAATTAAGGGAAATATATCACTTCAAAGAATAACCCAAATGATTTTAGTGAAATGAATAATAATGTTCATAATAATAATTCATAATAGAAAACAAAACATCAAAATGTATTGAAAGTAATAATGTGCTAAAACGAAATCTGAGATAGCGGAGATAGAGGGAAAAAGTGCTATACCTATAGGTAGGTGTCAGAATATTTTTACGTCACAGATGAAAGGAGACTGACATAAATTCAAGTTTTTATTCTCGTTTGATAAAGATCGTCATCCAGTAGCGGTAAGCGGGAAGATGAAAAATGCTGTGACTACGAGTCTGGTCTTTATTTATTCATTTGTCTATCTTTTTCATATTCATGAATGTTTATTATACGTATTTCTCACCACTACAAATTTTCATTGCATGAGACTTTTTATTTCCAAAAAAAGACTTTTTTCTATTATCAGCACATGCTTTTCTATCATAAAACATGGCAACTAGTAGGTCTTCCTCTGCTCAGATTATTATCATGTTTATATTTCATGTCCAAAGCATTCAGAAGAGAAATCTAATCCCGAATTGAGTACTTCGGTTGAAATTACCTAAATTGGCGATATTACTCTTCATTATTTCATGCTATCGCGTGTAAAACATAAACAAACTGATTGGACTGTATATTACGAATAAATTTGGTCAGTGCACTGTTATTCTCTAACCACAAGATCGGTACATCATTATTTTTTTCTATATCTGATAAGTTATCTGTGATTCAGATTATTCTACATGCTACACAGAGCTAGCCTGGGCAGAGGTTTAACCGGTTGCCTTAAGATAAATCTATTATGTCTGGATAAGTAAAGGACGATAAATATGTTTAAAAAATGGTTTGTTTATATTATTATTATCAATCAGTGCATACTTATGAATGTATCGTTAGAAATCTTTGCGCTGAAGTAGTTAGCCAATTCTTGTGATTCTTTTTCCTTTAATGGCAGACTAGATTGGTTTGATTTGGATTCCTACTTCGCCTTCGTAACAATAACAAGTCATAATGGACACCAGTGTGATTAATCATGGTAGACTAGCCTGGCATATTTTAGCATGGAGAGACGGTAGCAAAGTCGCCTATTTAAAGAAAATTAAAACTTCAGAGCTTCACGTGAGATGATTTTATGAATTGGAGCAAATTGTTAGACATTGATATTTTTCGTTTATGCAAGGCATGGCTTACTGATGACTTGGCTCAGCTGGCGTTTGTTTGTCATGGAAATTAGCATTGTGATATATTTTTCTATAGTCTGTCTAACCTTTTTTTCGTTATGTAAAACGGCATGCTTATGTATATCGGTATTTGAAGAGTGGGTCAAAATCTCACCAAGAGCAACGACGGTTCAGAACCTTCGCCTATTGTTTTCCAGAGTAATTCTAGCTGTGGACCAACAGTTCATGCGTTCTTTTCCTTATCATTTTTTTTCTTTATGTATCGATGATTTACGTTTTTGTATTTCCTCAATAAATAGATGGATGTATATAGGTCTAAGAACAGTTAAAATTCTGATCTACAGTATCAGTGATTTGTCAGATTTAAATGTGTTAATGTCATATAGGTTTATCAAACAGCATTGACACTATTCGATCGCTTACCTGTCACAGAATCGTTATGCTGTTAGTCATATGAGATGGGGGGATGTAAACATACACAACATTTATAGGTTTCATAAAAATTAAGAAGAAAAGAGTGACAGGGAATATATCAATTTTCGCAATAAAAATATGAAATGATATCTTGACTGAAATGTGGGTTTTAGGACCGTAGACTTTCGAATATCTACTTAATGATATCAGTTGGCTAAAAGGTAATATTCCATTTACACTAATTAAAGTTTTGGAAATTGCGTTTACATGATTATCATATAATATTGTTTGATATTATACTGCATTTGAATATGTTTTTGTCCAATTTCAGATCTACTTTCGGCTTTATGACTTTTAACGGATATCGGTTTCAGTTTTATTTTGACATTTACGAATATATGATCTAAAATAATCGCAATATCGAAAGCGTGTAAAAAGCGTTTCATTATCATAATTTTGGGTTATATGATAATGTTTTCTTGCACTTTTATTAGCTCTAGTAGTTATGGTACGTGCTTTTTTGTCCCAAACTTATTT
>NW_020869147.1:773325-775825 GCF_003789085.1 Penaeus vannamei
ACACACACATTTATGGACGTGCACAAACAGAAGCACCAACCCCTCCATACACGAAAAAACAAACACGCTCATGTAAGTGTCAACGCAGCCATGTATACAGAAAGATATGTCAATATGATACTCCCCCAAAAATAATATCGCTATTTTAAGATTACCAAAAGAGAAGACATTATCATATATCGTTTCTATGATAATTATGCGACATATATTTTTTTTTCGAAGTAGATTAGTCACCCTGAATTCCTTTTCAAACAGTAGTCGAAAATTTTCCCCAAAATTAGGTTACCAAAGCGTCCATATACCATTTTCTTCCCAAAAATGATGGTATTTTTCTGTGGCAATTTGTTCTTAGTATTTGTTCTTAGTTGGTGTATCATTTAAATTTTAGTCTGTGATGAACATTGTTTCAATGTAGTGATGACTATTTTTTAGTGAAAATCTGAGCATAAGATAAAAAAAAAGATATGCCATGGCATTTTTAGTTACATGTGTAGGTTTGCAGGATGTCCACTATGTGTGTACGTTGTAGTTTTAGCTTTAGACATTTTTTAAAATATTTTCCTATGATCTCATACCAGTTAGTTTCAAAGTGTCTGTAAATCGGAGGAAAACTTAACCCACTCACCAGGGTAATTAATCTATTGGATAAATTAGTGCTCTTACCAAAGGCAAATACGAATTAGGCCCGTTACCCATCTCTTAATCTTTGCGTATCCATAATGTTTCAGTTTTATCAGTTGTATCCAATTAGATGTGATCAATTCTTTTGTCAGTTATTTACTCAAATTTTATTTGTGAATTCTGTTTTATATTGGTTAACAAACACACACAAAAAAAATAGTTATCATGCTAAAGGAAATACAAATTGAAATAGGAGGCATTTTCATTAGTAACAATCTACTGTCAATTTCACACTCAAGGAGAAGAGACAAAAATATCTAACGGATGGGGAAATTGCTACCAAATGTTACAATGGATACGAGAATCTTTATCAAAAAGCAAAAGTTGCATAGATTCATTTTTGTTATTAATCTACCATCAGCTTAAAAGCCTATGTTTTAAAATCAAACATGTTTAATATAATTTTTAGGGAAAGAAGTGTGTTTACACACACACACACACACACACACACACACACACATATATATATATATACATATACACATGTTTATATACATACATACATACCAAAATTACTTGCCGAAATTAACAGATTTCTAAAATTCCGAAAAGAAAATCAGTATGAATAAAAATAGATAAAATACTGTCCTCACAAAAAATCTGTTAAAATCGAATCAACAAAACATCTTTTAAAAAATCTTATATTTGTTTTGAAAAATCTTACATCTTTATGAGAATAAAAGAGTTCCATTGTGGTCCAAAAATGTAAACAAAGAAAAAAAACGTATGAATATTGAATTTTAGGAAATTTGAGAATGAAGAGCATTTAAATACGATATAAAGAGCAGGCATGGCTATCAGGCGAAACATGAAATTAAAATCTGTAGAATCAGACATGTTAAATCGGACTGTATTGGATTAAATCAAAGGGGAATATGGTGTTGAATTAACTGAATCAATTTAGAGCTCTAAAGAATAAGAGACCGTAAAGTAAATGAATTTCAAGAGCTCTAAAAAAATCAGAGACGCTAAATTAAACAATCAAATTAGAGCTCTAAAAATCAATCAAATTAGAGCTTTAAAAAATCAGAGACGCTAAATCAGATAGAGCGAGCTGAGACGCTAAATTAAACAATCAAATTAGAGCTCTAAAATCAATCAAATTAAAGAGCTCTAAAAAATCAGAGACGCTAAATTCAAACAAATCAGAGACGCTAAATTAAACAATCAAATTAGAGCTCTAAAAATCAATCAAATTAAAGAGCTTTAAAAAAATCAGAGACGCTAAATTAAACAATCAAATTAGAGCTCTAAAAATCAATCAAATTAAAGAGCTCCAAAAAATCAGAGACGCTAAATTAAACAATCAAATTAGAGCTCTAAAAATCAATCAAATTAAAGAGCTAAAAAAATCAGAGACGCTCATCAAATTAAAGAAAAAAATCAGAGACGCTAAATTAAGAGCTCTAAAAATCAATCAAATTAGAGCTTTAAAAAATCAGAGACGCTAAATTAAACAATCAAATTAGAGCTCTAAAAATCAATCAAATTAAAGAGCTTTAAAAAAATCAGATTTAAAAATCAAATTAGAGCTTTAAAAAATCAGTCAAATTAAAGAGCTCCAAAAATCAGAGACGCTAAATAAACAATCAAATTAGAGCTTAAAAAATCAGTCAAATTAAAGAGCTCCAAAAAATCAGAGACGTTAAATTAAACCGAATCAATTTAAAGAGCTCTAAAGAATAAGAAACGTTAGATTAAAGCAAAGTGAATTAAAGGGGTCTATAGAATCAGAAATGCTAGATTCGATTAAATTGAATTAAAGGGGCCTATGAAATAAGAAATAAGAAATAAAGTAAAGTTATTAAAGGGATCCACA
>NW_020869147.1:800825-818325 GCF_003789085.1 Penaeus vannamei
ATATATGCATATGTGTATAGACGTGTATACACAAACAACACGCATACATATGTGTGCATAATATATATATATATTATATATGTAATATATGCGTATGCATACATCTCTCTCTCTTCTTTCTCTTCCTCTCTCCATGCACACATATGTGTATAGACACACACACATGTGTATACACAAACACACACATACACACGCATACATCTCTCTCATCTCTCTCTCTGAGAGAGAGATATATGCGTGTGTATGTGTGTCGATACACATGTGTGCATATATACACATATATATATATATATATATATATATATATATGTGTGTGTGTGTGTGTGTGTGTGTGTGTGGTGTGTGTGTGTGTGTGTGTGTGTGTGGTGTGTGTGTGTGTGTGTGTGTGTGTTGTGTGTGTGTGTGTGTGTGGTGTGTGTGTGTGTTGTGTGTGTGTGTGTGTGTGTGTGTGTGTGTGTGTGTGTATGTTTGTGTGTACAGTCAGACAGAGAAGTAGAGAAAAAGATGAATGCACATACGATACAGAAATGGATAGATTGAGATACACAGCGTGGAGAGAGAGGACAAGAGGAAGGAAGGATGGAAGAAGAAGAAGAAGAAAAAGAAGAAGAAGAAGAAGAAGAAGAAGAAGAAGAGAGAGAGAGAGAGAGAGAGAGAGAGAGAGAGAGAGAGAGAGAGAGAGAGAGAGAGAGAGAGAGAGAGAGAAGAGAGAGAGAGAGAGAGAGAGAGAGAGAGAGAAATTCTTTCTTCTAATGTCAATCACGTTTCATAGCGGTTCTCAATTTGCAAGTATCTATTTACGAAATAATAAATGCGTTACGCTTTGCACCTTTCAACTTGTAATATACCACATTTTCATGAATGTAGTGAAATACGTGCAAGCTGTAGCTATATGGCTGGTTTCATTGCTTAAGGCTCATTAACCAACATAACTACTCATTACAGGCATTTTTTTCTCTCTATCATTATTTATTCTATTTGAATTATCAACGTTTTGATATAAGAATTGAAGATAGAAAAAATAATTTTGTCTTTATCTTGAATTATAGGTTTCCATGAGCGACTTTACTTCTAATAAAATTCTTTCGATTTGCGTTTGTTTGTCCACATCGCCAACATGCCATATACATGTATAACGAATTATGAAAAACATGTAACATTAAATCAATCTTAGGAAGCTTATGTGAGGGGGTTCTCGGTTTATTTTTTTTATCATAAAAGAGATAAAAAAAGTTTGAGAATCCCCTGTTTAAGCAAGATCATTGCTAATCTAGAGCGTATTCTATAAGAAGCCACGAAGAAAAAAATACATAAAATCTTTAACTACATAAGAAAAGAAGAAAAACGACATGGAGAGTGATAAGGCGAAAAGTTAAGAATGGAACGAGTTAGCAAGGATGTACAGAAATTTAGGACTGTTTATGAATGGAATTGCCTTTCAGAAAAAGTTGTACCCAGAAACACACATGAAATTTAAAAAGGCATAATATAGATATAGCGGACCATTCTCTCTGAGATCATTTTTTTTTATTGAGTAATACAGTATTGAAATAAGTTGTCTAAGTGAATAAAAGATGCCAAGTTCCCAAAGATAGATAAAACATGCAGGGAAAGAAAATGAGTTTGAAATTTCATAGAGAATATTTAGCATATGGAATAGATAACATACAAAGCCGGGCAAGTTTTCGCCACATGACGCAACCGTTCCTGAGTGTAAGCGATCGAAAGGAAACCAGAATAAACACCGATACAAAGGCAGAAGGGATTTCGAGCGCATGGGTTTCTAAATTTTTGACTGGTTTCTCAGGAGATGGTTGTCCTTTGGTGATTAGATCTGAGAGGTAAGATCCTGGATAATAGATGGGTTTATTAATTATTTAGTAGTTATGAGGCGTGTGTTGTTTCTTGTATTTCTTGTCATTTCTTGTCATTTTTTCCAGAGGTTTCTGTGGGTACAGAAAATGTTTTACCATTGTTGCAAGACTGTATTTACGTTATTATTTACATTATATTGCGCAGATAGAAGGAGGAAAATATGTATTATCAAAGATCCTAATAGACTTAATTAGCAAATGAAATTGTTATACAAAATTAAACTTTCCTTCATCCACATTGAAAAAATCTACCGGTTGACTGAATTATAAAAGCAATTACGCAAACATACTGTGCAATGGGAAAGTTTCGAGTGACAATAATTCCACAGTGTGAGATATGTAACTGGTGTTTTGATATTACTTTTCATCAAGCAGAAATTCAAATAAACATGTAAACTTGAGGCATTACTCACAGTAGAGAGGTATTCATTCCCGTTTATACCAGCTCTATATTTGTCATGCTAAACTCTTCACCTCTAATCATACCAGGTTGAAAAACATGCAAATGCTTGCAGTGACGCTGATCTTGAGTCGCAGCTCTGATCATTTTTGCTCGCATGCAATTTTTTTCTTGCAGGTATTTGAATTACAACATAACAACACAACAAAATAAAGTTCATCCATACTTAAAAACAAACATGAATAACAATCACATAATTATTAAGGCACTTCAGAATGACATTTTCAACAATCTGAGTTGGGGCAACTAGGCATGACCCCTCCTCCTGAAACTCTGAAACTCGGGAGCACTGTGAGGAGAGGCTTTGAGCAGGAAATAGGTCTTGTAACGACAACTGCAACTTTTTGTCCTTTACAAAATTATCATAAATTTACCGTAGGTTAGTGCAGCCATACCATAAAGATCAACCAACCTTGCTTTTGAAACTGTAGTGCTCCGTGAAATTATGGCTTAGCTTCTGTATATGCAGATGTTTTTAATTTCAAGATTGCTTTTATAGAAAGGAGCCTTTCCTTATAGGTATTAATATTTTCATAGGTTGAATTAGAGATAATGGGATTTAGATGAACAAATAAAAAAGTCTACTAAAATGGAAGAACTGTATGTAGATCAATCAACAAAGTCAAAAATAGAACATGGAAAGACATTTTTGCATCACAATTAACAAATTTAATGTTGCACAGGCTATCCCTTCATGGCTTGCCTTGCAGTCAACACCTTTCCTGCAAAATAACCTTGCATATATTGTCTTGGAGCAGTTAGGTTTTGAAATCGCTACCAATCATTGTCACTCTTAAAAAGGGATTGTACCTTTAATGTATTTCCTTATTTTGATTTTCATCAGAATGCACAAAAATCCCTATATATTAGATATACATTCCATACATATATGGAATGTATATCGAATTATGCATTTTATAGTTTTAAGGAAACATATTTTAGAAGTGAGAAATGCTTCTTACAGGCATATGTTGCACATGTGCAACTATCTGCTAGCAAATTTTACAGTTCTGTTGTCATAGTACTTATTGCATTTTCCAGAAACAAAGTTGATTGACAGTGCTTCTTATGCCTCCAAATTCTTTCACAATTTTCCAGTAAAATAGACATGACAAAAATTGTTACAGTTTCAGTGGTCATACTAAATTTAGTGAAGTACATTAACCATATTGTACCTGCCCATACCCCACAAAATCAGAGGCTTGTTGCCTTCCTGAACAACCAAGCATGCTGTTACCCTTCACCAAAAGGTAAATCCACTTAAATCTTTTAATGTACTGAACATTATAATGAATGAGGCAGTTGGATAGGAATTGTTGGGAAGGAGACCAGACGAACAGCGATTGGGAAGGTCAGGGGATGAAGAGGTACTTACTTGCTTGGTGTTTTGTAGGGTCTGTTGATCATAAAGAACATGTTTCCAAGTAGGTTGAATCGCATGTAGAAGAAAAGAATGTCTTTGTGATATGAACTACTAGTGAATGTATGCTCATTGGGTCAATTCAGAGGGTTTTGATAAAAGAATAATCAAATTCATGCTATCTTCAAGGTTCTATGTTTACAAAAGGTAAGAGAATATATGAAAACCACCTAGCAAAGGTAGCAAAAAGTATGTTACTAGTACTATGAATGATAACCAGTCTGAGAGGCAAGGGTAGATAGGAGTCGGCAGTATGTTGTGCTTTCAGAATATTAGTAATGCATTGATATTGTAGTAAAATAATAGCCAAAGAAAAAAAATCCATCATGAATATGTTTACTTTTGAGGATTTCTTTAAAATAAGGTAATAATTATTTTTAATCCAATGTCAAAGCAGCAAAGAATCAGGAATATATTAAATGAAAAAGTTACGAATTTCTAATTTTGATATGTTGTAAAACGAGACTATGCATCTTGACTCACCAGTGGGTTACATCCCACAGAATGTGTTAACAAAAGGGAAATGTACAGAATGCGGTATGGAGAATGTTATGAAGCTTGGCCTTATTTTCCCTCACAATACCTTGCTCATTATTGTTGTGGGAGAGCTTAGGAGACAGAGACTGAGGCCCAATGTAGGGGATCACCCCTACCTTGGGCCTCAGTTCTCGCCTCAACTAATTATGCTTAGTCTTTTCTTCTTTCCTTTCCTCTTCTGTATCTTCTTCATTGCTCTCTTCTATCCCAATCTTAAGGTGTGAGAGCCGTGCTGAAAGGATGAAAGGCTGGCTTTTTGTCAGTCATGAATGGTCTCCCCGGTATTCCCTTGGTTAATTGCCTACCATTATTTCTTAGGGGTACCCCGAGGGGTAGACTGTTTCTTTTTCCAATTTTATTCAGGCTCACCATAGCCAATTATAAAGATTCTTTACTTTTAATAGGGGCATTATGGCTTGCCCCTTCATCAACTAGGCCATCTGAATTCGATTTTGATGGCTCTCCAACCCCTGCCCCTCCTTTGACCACAGCTCCCACCACTGACGCTAATACCACCTCTTCGACACCTACAAACAACTCTAACCATTCCAAAACATCCACCCAAGTTATTACTCAACCTTCAGAAAGCACCCCTTCCTTTCGCCCAACACTCTCCCCTCCATCTCCTACTGCACAGTCCTTTTCCATGCCTACCCCCTCCTCCCTTATTACTACACTTTATCCTTATTGTCCTCCCCCCACAGAACTACTGCACTCCACACTACCCCATCTTCCTCTCGCTCTCCTCGTTCTACTGCCTCTACCTCTGTAAACTTTCTGAGTACTCTCTGTAGCCCAGCCAAGTGGAATCAATTCTTTGTAATTCCAAACACAGCCCCCTATTCCGAGAATAACCTTCTCTTTCAACAGTGCCTCCAGAAACAAGTAGGCAAGGTTACCTTTCGCAGTCACTCTCATTGTTCATGCCTTGTCACAATTACATCTGAATCCCAAGCTCGTGCACTATCTACCCTAACTGACTTACGGGAAAACCTATTCCTGCCGAACCTCACCCCTCTCTTAATACTTGTACTAGAACTGTTTCTATCCCCCCAAGTGCTTGTCCTATGTACAACAAGGATTGGTCAGACTGTGAAAATGACCTACTTACCTGCCTTGCTGAATATGATACAGTGGCAGTACAGTGTACTATTCCTCCCAGAGGCCAGCAGAAATCCCATGTCAATATTGCCAAGATTAGCTTCTGTAGCCGTGACTTCCCCTATGAGGTTTATATTGGTGGATTGCCCTACCATATCAACCCCTTCCTATAAATTCTCCTGTGACAGATACACAATGATTCACTCAATTGGCCTACCTCCTTAACCCTCCCTTTTCTACTAATCTCCACTCTAGCTCGCTTACTCCCCTTTTTTCCCTTTTCGCTATCATACTATCCTATAACGCTCTCTAATCTTGGACATCTAACACTTTTATTGTAATCTTTAACTCTTCTTTACCCTTTCCGACACAATATTTTTCCATAGTGCTATATGACCTTTGATGTCTAGCACATTTATTTGTTTCAAACATTAAATGTTGGTCTTATTTTAAAGTTAATGGGGAAAGGATAATTTGGTAAGTGATAATTGTGGAATTACATAAAGTTAATGTATCAAAAATTAGCTTTACTCTCTATTCTCTCTTTGTTGAATAGTAACCATAAGAATTTCAAGAACTCCAAAATTACAAATGGCATAGTTTCACATGAATATTTTTCATCATTAATTTAATCTACATAGCATAAAAAGATATAATATTAGACAGACTGTTTACTTATCAAACCAAATCATCATTTCCCCAGATACTTATGGCCGGCTTTGGTTACAGGTGGAGCTCAAGGCCTGGCACCACTGCATTGTCTGCTCGGTGAATCTGCTGCACCTGCTCAGCATCACCTAACTCAAGAATGGAGGAGAAACCACTTGTTGTTTGGTGGCCCATGGGTTTAACTTTGGTTTATGATATTTTTGAAAAGGAAAAGTGGCTGTCTTTGTGAAAGTTAAATTATTAACGGTATGCAGCAGTTAAACAGAATATAGTCTGTGGATGAGATGAGACAACTATTTGTTTATTAAATGATTTTTGCTGTTTACTAAATTGAAAGAGCACCATGGGAGTTAAAGGATTATGGAAACTCATTGAGAGTTCTGGCACACCAGTTCCCCTTGAAACCCTTGAACACAAAATCTTGGGTGTGGATGTATCCATTTGGCTTCACCAGGCAGTCAGAGGATTCAGAGGTCCTGGAGGTGCAGCAGTGGCAAATGCTCATCTGCTTACAGTCTTTCATAGAATCTGCAAATTGTTATTTTATCGAATAAGGCCTGTATTCATATTTGATGGTGGTGTTCCCCACTTGAAAAAGCAGACTCTTGCTGCACGTAGGCTTAAGAGAGATGTAGCTGCCAGTAAAGCCAAGCAGGTGCGGGATAGGCTCCTGTCAAATCTGCTTAAGAGCCAGGCTGTCAGAAAGGCTTTGGGCAAGACTGGACGCGGGCCCAGTGATGTACATGTTCCAAAGCCTCAGAAGAAGGAGAAAGATATGTTTGAACTTCCTCCCTTACCCCCACCAGAGGAAAATGAAGAAGGGATGACTACCATCAAGTCGGAAGAGAATGAAGACGAGCATGAAGTTTTGAATAGCTATGATCTTCCCAATTTGCATCATTTTGACTATGAAAGCAAGGAATTCAAAGCCCTACCAATTGAAACACAGCAGGTGATTCTGAGCGAGTTACAGTGCACTCGGAAGGAGAACTCATGGGCTGCTATTAATGAGATGCCTCAAGATGGAAAGGGTTTTGCAGAGTTTCAGATAGATAGATTAATGAAGAGGCGAAAATTTCAGGTTACCCTTGATAACACGCAGGAAGAAATTCGAAAGAAGAGAGCTGTTGAAATGGAAGCAGAAATGTTTGGAGAATTGGAAAAGCATGTGAGCCAAACACACAGAATTATATCCGAAGATTCAGCCCATTCAATTCTTGTGAAAAAGGTTAAAGATGATGATTTGAAAGAGGAAGAGAAGATCAAAATTAAAAAGGAGGAGAAGGGAAAATCTCTGATGAAAAGCAAGAATGGGAATTTTGAAAAGGACTTCTTGACTGAACTTGCAAAACAAGGCATTGTTAGAAAGGGCCAGCAGTCAGATTCAGAATCAGATGAAGAATCATGTTTTGTTGATGGAGATTCTGACTTTGGGTTTTGCTCTCAAGCCAAAACAAATATGGAAGACGATGGCTTGCTTCAGATTGTTGGCTCCCTAATGGAAAACAATGGCCTAACACAGGATGAAATATTGGCACTTGTCAAACAGGAGAGTATGGTACCAAGAACAAATAAGAATGAGGAACAGGTAGATGATGGAGACAAGCCCTCAACTTCAAGGAATGCATCAGGTTTTGTGTTCAATCCAGATGCTGATTCCTCTGATGATGACAGTGACCTCATAGAAATAGGGGAAAAAAGTGATACCTTGGATCTTTCTGACAAGAAAATTAATGGTATTGCCAAGGAAGATCAAGGAAGCAATGTAGATAAAATATTGGAGAATAAAAATGATAGCTTGTGGATGAAGATTGTTCAGCAGAAGTTAGACGATATAGTGCACACACAAACAGATAAAAATTCACCCAAAAAGGCTGTTGTTGACACCAGAAGATCTGAGGCAAATGAGGGTAAAAATCCAAGCAGACAAGACAATGGGGAACTAAAAGCTGTTGCCATTTCTTTAGATTTTGATGTCAAACCATTGAAAATGGAGGATGATATTTTTGCAGACATTTTTACTGATATTAATGTCATGCCAGCTGCTAAACCTGTGATTGATTCAGTGAAGGCAAAAAGCAATGTTGCTGATGTGAAAGAAATGGACACATTGAGTCATATTCCTAATAAAATGAACTCAAATTCCCTAAAGAATGAACAGCGAGGAAAGCAGCAATTAGATTTTTTTCCAGATGATACTGGAAAAGTAATAAGTGATAAAGAAAAAAGCACAGGGAAAGCAGTTGCTCTATCTACTGTTATTACAAAGGATATGGACATTACCACAGAATTACAGAGCAAAATAGAAGACCTGGTTAAGCTGGAAATTGACAAAGTAATGAGTTCTCAGGGAAGTAAGAGTGCATTCAAGGAAAATGCAAAGTATAGCTCATTTGCAGAGGAAGAAATGTCTGTTGATGATGTGGAAATTATGAGTTCAAGTGATGGTAGTGACATAGACAACGAGAGTAATGTTCAGAAGGCTGAAAAAGAGCCCCTTTTGCCAAAAGGAGATATTACTCAGAAAATTACAGAAACCGCAGATAGTGGATCAGATGATGATGATCTGATAGAAGTACCTGAGGATAATGATATTAATGAATCATTAGCTAAAGACAAAAGTGGAGATCAAGGTATTTCTATGTCAAAGATCACATCACCAGAAAGAGAATGTGACAGTTTAAGAGACTTACAAGAAACAAAGAAAAGTACAAATTTTGTGGTGGTTGAGGACAATTCCAAGGATTGCAATAAGGATTCTAGTATGGATTCAGTGAGTCCATCAGATACTAAGAGTGAAGAACAAACCAAGATCAAAATGAATCTCAAGGCTGACACAAATCTGGAGGTAGCCAGTGTTATATCAGGGAAATCGGAGTCAGATGCAGGGGACAAGGAAAATACAGAAGAAATAGAAAGACCTTTAGAATATTCTAAGGATGAATTAAAACATTTAGAGGAAGAACTAGCATCAGAGCAGCAAACCCTTGTAGCTCAGGCACAAAAAATTGAAAGAATTGCTTCCAATTTGAATGACCAAATGTATGGAGAAGCGCAGGAACTCCTACAGCTGTTTGGCATTCCATATCTTGTGGCTCCAATGGAAGCAGAGGCCCAGTGTGCCTTTCTAAATGCACAGAAACTTACCAGTGGCACCATCACTGATGATTCAGATATATTCCTTTTTGGTGGCAGTAATGTATACAAACACTTTTTCAATCAGACCAAGCATGTAGAACTTTTCAAGACAGATAATATCAAAGCAAATATTGGACTAGACAGAAACAAAATGATTAGTCTTGCACTACTGACAGGAAGTGACTATACTGTAGGTGTAGAATCTGTAGGAGCAGTTTTAGCTATGGAAGTGCTGGCAGAGTTCCCAGGTGAAGGCCTTGAATGCCTAAACAACTTGAAAAAGTGGTGGAATATTGCACACAGGAACGTAAGTGCTGCTTATCAGTCCAAGGTTAAACAGCGTTTGTCACAGATTATGATTCCTGAGTCCTTTCCAAATAAAGCAATCTTTGATGCATATCACCATCCAGAAGTAGATGAATCATTAGAAAAATTTTCTTGGGCAGTTCCTAATATAGATGCCTTAAGAATGTTCACAATGGATAAGTTTGGATGGAATAGGGCCAAAGCAGATGAAATCCTGATACCTGTCATGAAAAAACTTGGAGTTAGAACTTCTCAGACGAGAATTGATTCTTTCTATACCAACATAAAACTTGTAAAAGAAAACAAATTTGCCAGTAAGAGGATGCAAGATGCTATCGCCAGAGCCAAAGGAGAAGAGCCTCTCAGTTCTACCTCAGCTAGGGAAGATAAAAAGAGAAATAGTTCTGCTCAAAGAGGAAGACCTAAAACAAAGAGAAGAAAGTTAGAAGAGGCAGAAGAACCAGTTGAAGAGGAAGAAGAATTTGAAGACATGACAGCAGAGGGTTCACCACCTAAGGGAGATAAACCAGCCCAGAAAAAGCAGTCTCGGACTTTGTTGATTGACCCGTCAGAAAGCAGCTCTTCCCCGTCTAAACCCAAACGTGGTCGGCCAAAGAAGAGAGCAGAAGAAAATTGTGATGAAGCCTCAGGACCTACAATGCCACCACCTACAACTAGTATATCAGAAGTTAAGCCTAAGAAGAAAGTGACTAAAGAAGATATGTATAAGGCTCTCTTAGAGAGGGAAACAATCACCCAGAGAGAAGCAGACAAGAAGTTGATGGAGGAAAAGAAACGTATTGCTGCCCAGTTACTAAAAGATAAGAATAAAAAGAAGAAAAGGTAAAGATACTATGGGTAACAAAGGTTTATATTATATAAGACAAGTAATATAATAATATTCAGACTTTGATGGCATGTGCAAATCAAATAGTGTCATCACTGAATGGACATTTGGATGTATACTTTACTTTGGATTTCTAAGTAATGTGTCCTGAATTTTGGTTATACTCATATTCTCATAGCAAACTACTTGTAGCTGTACTTTCATACCAACAATTCTGTTTCAATTCTTATATTCAGTAATTTACAGTGGTAGTCATAAGATTTTGTACTAATAGATAAAACTGTGCAATTAATTTACTTCATCTGCATATTTTGACTGTGGAGATTCAACAAACCATTTATATATAGGAGTACAAATTTTATATTCCATACACATAAGTGAGATTTCTAATTTGTAAGAAAAGACTTACTTTGTCTTAATATTGTCGTTTGTATTGGTGTCTTTCTGGGTTAATGGTTTTGCTTCATTATGACTAGTAAAAATTAACACACATTGAACATAGACATTTTACAGTGGATTGTGTATATTCTATTGACCATTTTCAAATTGCTTATTGTATTGCCTGTAAATGGAATAATTGATACTTGAGAGTATAAAATGGTTTAGGCATTTTAGGATAAACTGTATATGATGTTCTGTTAAGGAAATATATGAATGAGAAGGAATTTCACAGAGCAAAATGGGGAATTAATGTGTTCATTGTTCCATTTTTACCAGCATTACATACATTTTATTTTGAAGGTATTCAGTTTTTCATCCATTTATATTTTTAACACTTATCATTTTAAACTCTTGTTCAATTGTGTTGTTGATATTTGCCATAGTGAAGCACTGCTATTGTTCATATTGATATGGGTGTCATCACAAGGTTTGACAACGGATTTAAGAAAAGTACACAAACATAGATTAAAGATTCTGTGTTGGTGTTTATGAAATGTAAATACAACATGGGTATTATGTATTTGATTTTTGTGTTATTTATTTTTATTAAAGAGAAAAGGAACAATGTATATTATTGTCCTTCCAAAGCAGGTTATAAGCAGAGGAAAAAATGAAAATGAATATAAATGTTTTGAAGTGTTCTCCAGATACGTACAACTTACTTTCGTGATGTCTTTTGACTGAAATTGCAAGTTTTAGATGAAAATTTGCCTTTTGAAATTTATCACCAGCATTCCTTGATACTGTTGTTTTTGGTGGTCACGCTAAAAAGTACTCACCACTTCTTTTTGGCATATAGGCCTAGTGGTCTTGAAGAATTCAGAAGATACTGTAATTGGGATTACTCTCACTTATACTCTGTTCCTTATTGCACATTTTTTCATAGTATTTTTGCCTGTTCTTGTGTATAGAACAATTAAATCATACTGCACTTTCATATTTCATGGAGTGTAGTAGTGTTGGAAAGTGAGAAGGGAGAATAGCTATATGAGCATCAGTTCCTAGTAAAAAGGCATTAGGAATTTATTAAGAAAGCATTAGATATTTACTCAGACTCAAACACAGGTGGGTAAAGTAATCACTGAATTGGTTAATTCTTTACATGGTTTTCATTTTTACATTACTGTATGCCAACTGGTGTTATACTGAAGAGATTTTTTTGTCTTCAAAAATTAAGGAAAAATATTGATACCATCTATTTGGGGCTCATGAATTAAAGAAGAAAAAAATTCTTTTGCAGTGAATAAAGGACGAACATTAATCACGAGATACTTCATTAACAACATTTCATTAACTCCTCTTTACTTCCCTTTTCCTGTTCTCTTTCCCTTCCTTTTTCTGTTCTCTTTCCTTCCTTTTTTCCCTCCCTCTTCTCTCCCGTTTTCCCTTATTGTATTGCGACACAAGTTTGTAACCAATGAACTCATTTCTCAGAACAGATTGCAAGCTTTTCCTTTTCTTTTGTTCCTTTTTCTGTACGTTTGTTTGCAAGGTTGTGACTCTGCATTTACAGTTATTTATTTTCAGCTTTTCCTTTTCTTTTGTTCCTTTTTCTGTACGTTTGTATTTTGCTTATTCCATTTTATCTTCTTCCTTATTATCTCCTATTTTTTCTGCTGTGCTTTCCCCGTTCACGTGTACATAAATCAATAAAAAAAATAAATAGAAAAATATCATAATATATGCTGTTGATCATATTATATAAGGTATAATAAAAGAATATTTATGATTTAGAGGAATTATTTCAAGTTATGGGTACTTTAATTCCATAATTTGGCAAGTAATTTAATCAAAATTAATGTTACTAACAGAAGGCTGATTTACTTGATTGATGTAGAGTATCTGAATAATGAAGTTAGAAGTAATAATGTTTACATAGTATTAGTAATACATATTGTATTTTTTTTTTTAATGAATTTTAAGATATAGTTACAATACAAGCAACAGGGTTTTGAAAAATAGTGGCAATTTTATTGGATGATATTCGTATATGTTATGCAATATATTTCCTAAGTAGTCCCAGAAAAATCAGCCAGGAAATATTTTTGAGTATAGGAACTAGATCTATATGTTTATGTGCAAGAGGTTTTAGGCATCATTGATTAACATTTTAAAATTTGGTTTCAGTTTACTATGGCATCACTGATAGACAACACAGTGAGCACCCCCAGACCTCTTGTTGCAAACAATCAGCAGAGACCAGCTTCCATTGCGTCAAAGGTTTTCGCGTCCCTAATTAACGGCGTCCATACAGATTTTGCCATCATTGTGTACAGGTAGAGTGAGAAGAGATTTCATTTGTTATTTAAATTCCTTATTTGTCTCTGAAGATTCTTAACTGTGTCTTAGGAAGGGCAGCAGGTAAGCATTTGAAGGTAATAACATTATGAAATAAGTTCTGTTTATAGAAATGAGACTTTATGTTCATATATATGTCTAGCAGATTTAGTCTTCCCCCTATGTAATTATAGCCAGTTGTCACTCATAAACATATTTCTCACTTGATAGAAGACATTTATGAGAGTTTTAAGTCAATAATACAAGCAGACCTGTAATTATTATGATGTAAAGATGTTTGTTGATGTAAAAATGCCAAATGTTCACTGATATTTTCTCAGCGTTAAAGTTTGGATGTAAAACTCACTTTCTTTTGGACAGGTGTGATAAACCGACCCCCACCTTCCTGTGCTTGCACCAATATATATTTTCAAGAATTTTTGCAGCTGTCCCCCCCAGCCTCAAAATGGGATGATTTTACAAATTTCACTAATATAAAATTGGATTGCAAGTATTTAAAGAGCTCAATTTTTTGCACCAGAATTTGTATATTTAATTATCATATCTCAAATATAATGATTGTCAATCGAGTTGAAAATTTTTCCTCTTGCTTCTGATTGTGAAAATAGTGGTAGACAGCATATGAATATGTAAATATAGCACATACAGTCATATAAAACAGTAAAATGTATAAATGCCTAGAAGTATAGATGGTAAAAAGGTAATGGTATACCAAGAGGTAACTCTGATATGTAATAGTATTTTGTGTAGGGGAAGGTGGAAGGAGCAAAAGATCACTACACACTTACAACTGGGGTGAAATCAAAGGAATGGCTGAAGAAACTTGCCAAACAGTACCAGGTATATTAGTGTACACTATATATATTTTGTAATAAAAGAGTTTTTTGAGAAAATCCTACCAGCTCTTCATAGGCTTCTCATGATCATGGCGAATAGAAATGTGCAACAAGACACGGTTATTATAAATAGGACATCAGGGGTAGAGTGTCATTGTTTATCAGGTATTTGATGGATACACTTTAGAAAATATGATCAGGTCAGAAAAAAACAAACAGATTTCAAGTGAAGATGAAACAGAAATGTGTATTCATGTACAGTCCTTTTCACTTTCTAGTTCCCTTTTTTCTCTCAGATGCTAATCTTTACAATAAGAACAATTTTTTCTCTTTGACAGGTGAGATAATTTTGTTTCAATTTCTCCTTCAGGAATCGTGTTTTTATAACAGTAACCCAGTGTGGTAAGATTGGAAACCTGTACAGCATTCATCGGGATACCGCACAGAAGAACGGATTTTTAGGTCTAAGCGCTCTTGCTGTTTATGACATCAAGTGAGTTAAAAGATTGGTTGCTTGTTGTAGAAAATATTTGTATAAATCTGTGAAAAGAGTATATAATACAAATAGAGGCATACAGTGAGTGAAAGTGAGAGAGAGAGAAAGAGAGAGTGTGAGTGTGTGAGTGAGTGAGTGAGTTGGGTGTGTGAGTGGGTGTGTGCATGCGTGTTTGCATGCGTGAGTGGGTGGGTGCGTGCGTATGTGAGTGAGTGAGTGAGTGAATGAGTATGTGTGTGCATGTGTGCGTGTGTGTTTGTGTGTACACAAGCATGAGTGAGAAAGGGAGAGAGACAGAGAGACCAGAGTTTTGATTTATTTATTTGCATGTTGAATGAGAAAGAGAGAGAAAGAAAAGGTATAAGAGACCCCTTATTTTTTATTTTATGCTTCTTTTGAAATCCTGTGTATGTATGGCCATCAGTTTGAGGCATGTCAGACACAATTCCTGTTTTTAAACCTCATTTATGCCATACCTCAACACTGTTTTATGGTAGTGGATATGTATGTTATGGATTGCAGTTTCTTCACACAGTCATCACTGATTTAAAATATGCAAATTTTACCATACTCGATTTTCTTCTGAATTGATGGTTTGAGATAATTAATTATATTTTGACAGGCTGGTTGGATATAAAATTGCAGTGCTTTTGCCTTAGTACAATAACTGCTGTTTAAATGAATATGAAAAATATATTGGAATAATGGGAGTTTCTCTTGTCAGCAATGACTGAGCCCAATTTTGGAATTTCCTCCTTGTATATTTGACTGATGGACCCATTTTGTAGTGCTTGTACAGTAGAATTTGAAGTGATTCCTGTTATTGTCATCATTATCATTGTTGTTATTATTATTATTATTATTATTATTATTATAAGTATTACCAATATTGTTATTGTTGGTATTATTTTTATCATCATCATCATTATTATTAATTTTATTATTTTTATTTTCTTGTTTTTGTTATTATTGTTGTTATTATTATTATTATTATTATTATTATTTTTATTATTATTGTTATTGTCACCATTATCATCATCATTATATATTTTTATTTTTTTCATTTAATTTTTTATTATTGTTATTATTATTATCATTATTATTATTATTATTATTATTATTATTATTATTATTATTATATTATTATATTAATATTGTTTATTATCATGTTGTTATTTATCATTAATTAATAATTATATTATTATTATTATTATTATTATTATTATTATTATTATTATTATTATTATTATTATTATTATTATATCATCATCATTATTATCAGTTATGTTATTATATTATATTATTATTATTATTATTATTATTATTATTATTATTATTATTATTATTATTATCATCAGTGCATAAAAAAAATAATAATAATATTTTCAAAGGCGGAAATTTATGCTCAGATCTATCAAGTTTGTCTAAGATGTAAGACTGAACAAATTGAAATACTTTGAGTTTTGTTGATTATTAGTTTTCTCAATATTAGAGAAGCTGCAGAGACATCCATTCCAGCAACTTGAAATTTCATAATTTTCTCTGTTGGAAAGAGTCATTGTATTTGATATGTACATCAGGAGTGCAAGAATTGATTTTTAAACAATGTTCATTTATGACCGACCTTTTGGTGAATGGGAAGGCTATATTATATGTGGAGGAGGGCATAGATGAGGGAGGGAGGGGGACTGTATGAATTTCTTAGTATTATTAATTTCTAGTTATAAGCATAAACAATTTCATAATTTAATGGTATTAGAACTATTGTAGCAAGCATAGGTAAGTTGTATGTATGGAAGGAAGTTACTAATTCATCTCTCTGACCATTCTTATGTAATTCGGTCTTGAAAAAGTAAGCAGTTGTCAGAAAAACACTGTTGAGCAGTTCCCCTATTTATGGTTATAAGCCATTATAAGTCTTGTATGTCCAAGGTGGAAGTCTAATTATAAAGCTATATGGGTTGTTGGGATGAATATTTGCACATACCTCAAAATGAATTAAATTGCCTTTATACAGAGGAACAGTTACAAAATGTGTATCAAATTTAGGCTGAAGTATTCATAAGGTAGTGTCTTGGTGCATGTACAAAGATCCAATGCATATTCAGTGCAGATATATGTAAATGCCCTCTTTAAATCTACATTATAACTTTGCAGGTGTATTCTCGGAGTAGAGTCAGAGGAAGGAAACCAGGCTGTTCGATCACTGGCAGGGAAGCTAGAAGTCCCACGTCCTCTGCTTCTTTCGCTCACACTTCCAGTCCTTGACTTTCCTACAATATCTGCCGTTGGTGAAGCCTTGTTGAAGAATAAGTGTTGGTAAATGGGAAAAGTAATATATTTCTTTTTTACATTTGTGTTTGCTAATGTCATATTTTCCATTATTGTCTTAGTTTGGGTTACAGACCAAAGTTGCTTTAGTAAATTACATGCTAATCTGATGGAATTTTGGTAAATGATGGTTTAGGATAACAAATGTTTTATCCCCTTCAATATGACATCTAATGATATGCCTTCACATATACCTAATATATTCCCCCCCTTCCTTTTTAGGTTAGGTCTCTCTCTCTCTCTCTCTCTCTCTCTCTCTCTCTCTCTCTCTCTCTCTCTCTCTCTCTCTCTCTCTCTCTCTCTCTCTCTCTCTCTCTCTCTCTCTCTTCTCTCTCTTCTCTCTCTCTCTCTCTCTCTCTCTCTCTCTCTCTCTCTCTCTCTCTCTCCTCTCTTCTCTCTCTCTCTCTCTCTCTCTATCTTCTCTCTTCTCTTCCTCTTTCTCTCTCTCTCTCTTCTCTCTCTCTCTCTCTAGTCTCTTCTCCCCCCAGCCTCTCACCTGGGCCAAGCCCAGCCTCTCACTGACCAACATTTTTTACTTTGCTTATCCCACCTCCTGTGTCTATAAATTTTTCCGAGTAGCCAGTGTTCCTCCCCTCAACACTCATGCATGCAGAAATGTCAGTATCAGACATAAACATGTTACGCAAAGACTAAAGGGACATGTAACTTTCCCAGATGGTGGTGCAGTTTGGTCAGGTGGTGCTGGGTCCACCTGGAAGTGGCAAGACAACCTACTGTAAGGCTAT
>NW_020869147.1:823325-848325 GCF_003789085.1 Penaeus vannamei
TTGCTTGAATTGGAACTATTATAAACTATTATAAATATTGGAACCTGTTATAAACAAGGAAAAGGGAAACTTTGTATTATATAATATCTATTGTATTTCAATTCTTTGGCCACCATTGTTTATTGATATAATATGTAAGTGAGAGAAAATACTGCTAGGTTTAAGAAATCGAGATATTTACAACATGATTTAATTTAGTACGTAAACAATTACCCAGAGTCATCAATCTGAAAAGGATGGGTAAATAGATGTGGGTGAGTAAGGCTATATATTTATCCTTTACTACATGACTGCTAAACCAGTCTTGCATTTGAACACATTGGGCAATTAGCTATTCTGTAGTAAAATTGACTGCTGTTTTATTTTATGAAATGCATAGATAAGAATCATGCATCATAGGACAGTGATTTATGTGATATTATCCCTAATATTTTGTGCCTATCAAGGAGTTACTGTAGGTTTGTATATTTTTTCATTATATTCCAAGAACATTTAAAGGGTTTTGCAGAATATTCTATGCATGTTGTAGTTATACTGTATGGTTCATATGCATTTTTTTCTCTCTTTTTCTTTTCTTTTTTCTTTCTTTCTTCTTTGTTATTTATTTATTTATTATAGCGGGACTGTTCCATTTCCTATTTTCTTAAAGTGGACCAGTTAGTATGGAAGTTAATGTTGATAACATGAATCAAAATTTTCTTACTGATTAAAAGTACAGAAAAGTTGCAGTTTATTGGAATTTATAGTTCAAAATTATGCAAATGTCTAACTTTAGAAAATTAAAAGGAAAATCTGCAGCAATTGCAAAACTTGTAGAAAATGATTCGCTAGGTTTTTCCATTTGAATGTTTTTACAATCTAAATGTATTCTATTAAAAATTTAATTTTGACAATCTGTTGGCCTCAGTTCTTATTAGATACTCCTGATGGTAGTTCTATCCTAAGGAGAAAGGTCTTTCCTAGTGAACAAATTCTCATCTCATTTGCAAATTATTTTGATTCTACTTGGCTGAATAGTGATAACACTTCCAGTGCAGAAATGTATAGATACATTGGTTATAGTTCTCCTCTTGTTATTTAACTGTTGAAGTTCATTGCCTAACATGTGTTCACATGTTTCACATATTTGATATGGAATCTTCTCATTTTGTCTTATTGTTGCTGCTACTTATCAGCCCCAAATTGTCTTTCCTGAAATTTCATACCAAACATACACTGCAGTAGTCTTGCAGCTTTTTTTTATTGTTGTTTATTACTAGTTTATATAACATTTTCACTTTTTGTTAATGTGAATAATTTTCTATTTGGTTCCTTTTTACTATAGATATCTGAGGATAGGCTAGTCAAAAATATTTTTTCTATTGTATGTTCTTGGAAAATGAAAGTATTTCAAATTTCTTTCCATCCCTTTTTTCTACAAAATATGTGACTCCATTATAATATATAATACGGGAAATAAACAGTTTCATACCTATGTTATTCACATTTTATTGAATAACATGACAAAATTCACACAAAATGCTTCTATTTCACTAACAAAAAAATATTAATAGTATACTTATTCTACACAAACATGTAACTTGTTGATGTCAGAACATAAGGACGGGGGGCTGCTGGTAGGGGGGAGGGGGGTTTGGGGACTTCTGGATGTGCCTCGAAAGAATGTCATACTGGCCTCATCGCGACCAGATGCTTCTGGGCCCGTTCCCTTGGGAGACAGGCTGCGGTAGCTTTTATTTCTTCTATATAATACTTTATAAACCATTACATGCACCATGATCATATGGACAGTGATTCTCCCTGTGCTCTTTTGAAGCCATATAGATAGAATAAAGGGTCAGTCGTACTAAAACTGGATACAAGAATATGAAGTAAAACATTCAAGCCCAAAGCCAACCCAATGAGTAATGTTAAAATACATGACTTGTAATCCATATGGGGGTGATTATCAATACATAAACAGTTACACACTGCTATGTAGATACAGAATGTACATGACTTTTCAGAAAATATCGATCATGTACAATCCATGTTTACTGGAGTACCTGGTACCCACTGAATTGCACTATATACATCACAGATATTAGTAATATCCTTATATTTGTACAATAAGACCAATCCTTTATGTTCTTTGAAGGTGAGCCATTGTGAGATTTACAAAAACAAAAACCCCTTTATTTTTGACAGGTTACAAATGGAAGTCAATGTCGGCCTCTACAAAGTTTTTTTGTTGTTGTTTTTTTTAGTTTTTTTTTTTTTTTTTACAAGAAAGTTTTCATGTACATTTTTTTTTTCTTTTTTTGTTTAATGTACAATGTTTGATATTACATTGAACATACATTTTTATATAAATTTTCTTCCTTTTTCTTTTACTGCATGAGTATGAGGAAAATAGTTTCCAGGCCCCACTACCCCCAGGCCCACAGAGCCCCAGCACGCCGGCCTGTGGTACACGGTGATCACGCCACGACAAGGTGCAACATATGCTTAGGGTAATGGGTTTTAGTGTCTTTGCTTAGAAACTAGGTGTTTTGATTTATTATAATCAAATATAACTATAAACATTTCTTGAAGAATTATACATTAGCAGTATCATATAAATTATTAAGAATCTAGACTTTGTATTTATACAAACAACGTTAAGTCAACACAGTCTAAATGTTTATGTATCGACAGTTAGTGTTGTATTTGGTATGGTACAGCTGGCTCCTCCTTCCTGTGGGCCTAGCCCCGTGGCGGGTGGCAGCAGCCATGGAGAGCGGTGGGTGGCAGCGCTGTTGGGCCACCTGGAGCTGCAGGAACGATGGCGGCCAGCAAGGCACACATACAGGGCCTAGTGATGCCCACAGCTGCTACCGCCAGTCTGCCATCCCCAGTCTGCCACCACCACCACACCACGACGCAGCTCACACCGGCCACGCACTACTGTCCACAGTTACTAGAGGCTACAACTTCTTACACAGTAAGGTGAGGCACAAGGTACAAAGAAAGACCATACGAGAGGTACAGAAGGCGGCCGCATGGGCTGGCCTGGGAAGCAGCAGCGGCTGACTCTCCCTACCTCCAACGCGACCACACAACAGGTACCAGGCATTCTATATATAGGCCATATACAAAGAGTAAAAATAATCATGTCTTTTGCTTATTTACATTGAGCCAGAACTAACAAGTACATAGGTGGTGGTGACAGACAGTTGTGATCTGCAGATGATGTTACCATGGCAATGAAAAATGTTTGTTTCAACTGGCCAGGAAGCTTCCTGAGGTCATCTCTCAGATGGGCAGGAGGCATCTGGAAGCCATCTCTTGAGACAAGCAGGAGCCATCTGAAATCCATCTTTCAGATGATCAGAATGTATCCTGAGGCTTTCTCTCAGATGGATAGAAGGCAACCCCAACTAGAAGATGGCCAGCAGCACAATTCACTCAAGCATGTGACGGCTACTGAACATTCCTGCTTCAAACCAGATTGGCAATGGATCGCTTCTCTCTGCTACTAGGCAGCAGACCATGACAGCCCTCAGCCTTTATTACTAAGGCTACCAAGGACAGAGTTCACCTCGTTTATGCCAGTTCCCATTGGCTGGAGGGCTGTTGCAGTTAGGCAGGCTGGGGCAGGACTGGCAGAAGGGAGTAAGGGAATGTGATTCACAAACACAGGAGGCCGGGGAGCAGGGCTTGTAGCTCCTCTCTTGGCACTGTCACGGTAGTGCGGCACTGACACTCACACACATGGCGAAGGACACACACTCTGCTCCCCAAGTCTTTTTGTACAGTTAACAACCGTTGTGGTCCATAGAGGCAGAGGCGGTGGGGGCACGATTGTGAGGGCTAGTGTGGCCCTGGGGACGGCGCCCCCTGCCCGCCAGGCACTGATCACGCAGCACTGAGTGTCCTCTCACTGGTGCACGTGCTGGCACTCGTTGCACCTCACTATGTGGTCCAGCCCTCTGTCAGCCTCGGCCGTTTGCTCAACGGAGTATCATACTCGGTGTGGTGTGAGGTTCCATCAGGCGATGCGTGTGATGTTGGCGTTAGATGGCCTGCAAAGAAACGGAATCGATCACTAATCCATAAATTTAGACGCTTTCAGTCGCACTCTGATTTAATTATATGATCGGTAAATCACTGATGAAATCTGCAAATAAGATCATGTAATTCACCTATCAATCCCATTTTTCTTACCTGAGAGTGTATTGTAATGTGTGTGCACAGGATGGTTGGAAGATGGACCCAAGTGTGACGGCGGTGCGGGTGACAGGTGGCCGGGGTCTGTGGATGCTGGTCTTTGCAGGTGGGAGGCGGGGACGCAGTTGGCATCTCGTGGAGGACTGATGGGTTCTGATTTGATCCTTACCGGCGGCGACGAGGCTGGTGGCGGAGTCGAGGAACTGACGCTGAGGTGTGGCAAGCCAGAGTGTGACATTCCCAACGAGCCCGGGTTCCACTGGCGGGAGAGAACAGCATTTAGAAATATTCCGGGCGAGAAGAACAGATGTTTGAGTATGTACTAATGCAATCATCAAACCGACTCTTCCACATCACATACATCAACATTCTTAAAAACAACGTATTTTTCTGTCCTTACCTGATGAAGAGAATTGAGGGAATTGAGAGGGTTAAGCGAAATGTCTGAATTTAGCTGGAAGTCCTGATGTGGAAACGTGTTGAGAGGTGAGTATGTCGTCGATGGGTTTCCGGCTGTCGTCTGATGTGATACTACAGGAGTGTTCAGTGAGGGAGAGCCCGGCCGGGGATTCTGCTGGAATTCGGAACACAGAATTATAATCTACGATACACGCATTGGTTAGTCTGCTACATATAAGTGTAGACACATTATTACTTCAAGAAAAATGCTGTAAACAACTTGTAAATTCTTCTTCACGACTAAACCAGGACAGTATCGGAAGAGCAGCAGCAACGTACCGTCTGTCCTTGAGGGTTTGGGATGTGGACGCGGAGGTTCGGTCTGGTAGGCGAGTGGGTCTTAGAGGAGTGCGGTCGAGAGAGGAGTCCAGGCGAGGGCGCTCCTCCCTGGGGCAGAGGCGACGTCGAGCCGGGGTAGCCGTTGGAACCGTTCATGTCCAGCATCCCACTGGAGGATCCGGGGCGCGGGGACAGTGAGGCGTGAGACATTTGCGGCGACGGCTGCATGAGGGCCGGGTCATACGCGGTGTTGTTTACGGGAACGGTCACGGCCATGTTGTAGTTGTTCAGTCCCACCGGTTGCTGTGCCGCAAGATAGGGCTAAGTTTAATGCCAGTCGGCAAGATTAATTTCGGAGTTCATGGAGTGTACAAAAATATCTATATGCATAACAGAATACAAAATATACATCAGAGCAAAAATATATATTTTCACAATAATTGACATTCACAAGAATATCCACCATTCCCTTCCCCAACACGAACTCTAAACTCACTCGAGTGCCTCCGTTGATCTGGTTACGCTGCATCATGAGTGTAAATTCCTCATCAATCTTGTTGTACTTGGCCTCGGTGCGTGGGGTCAGGGTGTAGTCTTGCTCGCCGTCTGGGGAGTCGGGAGACTGTAAGCCATTCTTATGTTCCTTTTTGTTCAGAGCCTGCGTGTTCGAGAGGGAAGAAACGAAAGGTTGTTATTAAAGATTCAGCATGCGAGATTTGCTGTTAAATTCCTAATAAGAAACAAGTGCTTTTAACAATATCAACGGGAACTACTGCTGAGGTGACAGCGTGGACACTATAACCCCATCCTACAGACAGCGTGTGATGCAGAAGCCCTGCAGTTGTAAATATCCCATAAAAATCACCTTTATGACTTCTCTTGTTCTTCTGAAACATCTATGGCGACCCACATTTAACGACCAGGAAATAACCTTCAGAATCACTAGACTCAATATACAACCACACCCACCCAACATACTGCAGCCATCCGACCATTGCATCATTGAAACTGGCAAATGGGGAAGTCATATTAGGAACAGCGGCGACCTAATCCAACACGCGGTTATGGCAGGGCATTATATAACCTTTTCTCGCCGTCCACACTTCAAGACGGGAGCCCCGGAAAAGAATTAATTCAACTATTAATCGGCTTACTTTCCTCCCCGGTAATTACCCACTTACCTCTCATTACCACTAATTACCTACACCCTACACATTGCGCCCCGCCGACGCTGATCCATACGCAGGGGTAGGCTTGGTGCGGCCCAAAGAGGAAGGAAGAAAAACGAAAAACAATAAGAAAAAAGGTTACATCTGAACCCGACCTACCGGGGCTTCTTCAGTCCCTCCCTCCTATTTACATGTGAAACATCTCGCAAGCGCTGTGGCCTTTACATTGAACTCTCGTTACATAACTGCTTCTCAAGGACGTGATTTTCATATTTTGATACTAATAATTTTCTCACATTATAAAAAAAGAACTTGAGGAGACGAAAAGTCAACGATCACCGGAATGCAAGTCTAAGCACCCGCGCGAGGAAAGCCGACATTCCGTTGCGCAATACAGCCCTACAAGATCTATTCGTTGCCTCCGCGTCGACGAATTCTAATTGTCTGGCCGCGACTTCTTTCCTCCGCGTGGCATCCGAGTTCTTGAGTTCTTGTGTTCGAAAATTATTATTCTGACTTATGCAGAAGAGAAGTCTGAACTTGAAGATGTCAAAAGAAGTCATATCCTAATGTTCTGATCGAAACAATGGCAGAATTCTCTGATCATTTAAATTTAATTATATAATATTCGCCAGACCTAACTCACTCTGTAATATCCGTCAAATGTGAATAAAAATGAAACAGTCTAAAGAATATGGAGTAATCCTCTATTTTATCATTTTTTACTCCTGTCGGCTGGCCATTATCAAAATCTACAAAGATGTCAAGGTACAAAGCGGAGACGGGGACTACCTCGAAAGAGAAAATGGGAAGGGAAAACATACACATCTGAAGAATTCATCATTCTTACGTGGCCGGAGAAACACGATATGTCAAGCGAGCCAATTAACTAATCATCTCTTTAATATGCCATTTTCTCACATTCCCTGTAATCCACCGTTGTGTGTATTTTGCAAGCAAGAATACACCTAAATTGCCGTTACCTCTGCTGCCCGACTCTCCCCCGACCAAAAGAGAAAGGGGGGAGGGGGGGAACCGACGACACGCCAGAGTAACAAGTCCTGCAGAAAAAACTACGACTTTATTCCTAATCCGTGCTGACCTTCCCCCTGCCCCCCTCCCCTAATCATGCTGACCTCCCCACTTCCCCCTCCCACTACCCCCCAACTATGTCTGCCCCTTCCATAGATCTCGATATATCACACGTAATGGCTGTAATGCCGGGGTGGGGAGAGTTACTAGTACATAATACGGCCGATATACTTTGTAAATTTTGGTCTTTATCCTAGAAACACGGTAGTTAAAGCATTAGAGCGCCGCTGCCAAAAAGAAGTGGCCAAAAATACCTTCTCTTCCCCTACTCCCCCTGAGGAATACGAAAACTTCGCTTTAGTTGGGGAGAGAGGCGAGGGGAGGGGAGGAGAGCAAAAGAGAGGAAGAGAGAGGCAAGGGGAGGGGAAGGAAGTGAGGGGAGAAAGCTTGGAGGAGAGGAAGAGAGAGGCAAGGGGGGGAGGGAGAGGAGGAGAGGAAGAGAGAGGTAAGGGGAGGGGAGGAGAGGAAGAGTGAGAGAAGAGAAGGGGAGGAGAGAAGGAGGGGAAAAGAGAGGCAAGGGAAGGGGAGGAGAGAAGGAGAGAGAGCTAGAAGGGGAAGAGAAGATAGAAGAGAAAACCTACGGGGAAGGCACGGTGATAGTGGTGGAGGAGGAAGAAGGAGAGGAGTAGTAGGGAGGAAAACCAGACCAGGAGCAAGAGTAAGGAGGTGGGAGAAGGGGAAGAAGAAGAAAGGGAAACTGAAGGAGGACGAGGAGGAACAGAAGAAGAGGGTGGCGGCTTTTCGAGATCGTAGAGCAGAGGATGAAATTTAAGTTAATGGCTCCTGAGGGACGGCGTACATCAGCGGTAATCATCGCGGCCGCACACTGCACGCTAAGGTGTTGTAATCACGACTCTCCCTCTCCCTCCCCTGGCCCCTCCCTCCCCTCCCCCAGGGCCAGTCCCAACCCCGTAATTCCCGGCAGGTGTAAATCACCGCCTTAATTATCGTCTAAGGCTAAGATCACTCTGTGGGAAGGAGGGAGGGAGGGGTGGGAGAGAGAGGGAGAGGAGGAGAGAGAGAGAGAGAGGAGAGAGAGAGAGAGAGAGAGAGAGAGAGAGAGAGAGAGAGAGAGAGAGAGAGAGAGAGAGAGAGAGAGAGAGAGAGAGAGAGAGAGAGAGAGGAGAGAGGGGGGGGGGGGAAGAAGCCCGAGAGACGGAAGGAAGGAACATACATACTAATCCCCCCCTACCCACACCTCCTCCACAGAGTAACCCCACTCCAACACCCACCCTTTGGAGAAAAAATAAATACAGACTTAAAATAAATAAAAAGAAAAAGTCGGATTTTAGGATCCTTAAGACTGTTCAATCTGAAGGTCTTACCTGATCCTCCGTTCCTGGGGATGCATCACACACTGGTTAACTGTGCGGGGGATATTTGTCCAACAACCTTCACCTCAGCAATATAATGACTATCATAATCATAATGTGAACACTGGCTATCACAGTAGACAAATAATATATACGTATACTAATAATACTAAATATATCTATCTAACAGAATATATACCATGTGTATATACATACCTACATACATACACATATATAAACATACATGTGTATATACATACATATAATATATTATATATATATATATATATATATATATATATATATATATATATATATATATATATATATACGCCACACACGTATATATATATGTAATTTATTTTGAGTTAAGACCCAAATGCATTATATACAGCCGAGGGCGCGTGTGGAGTCATGCAACTTCACGCCCTCGGTATCAAACACTACCACCAATACCTCTGCTGCCTTCCCTAAACCAGTAACTAACTTGTCAACTTGTCCATCTCTCATTTTGAATGACATTTCAATTCTCTCTGAAGCAAAGGGAAAGACTGAGGGGAGAGGAGGAGGAGGAGGAGGAGGAGGAGGAGGAGGAGGAGGAGGAGGAGGAGGAGGAGGTGGAGGTGGAGGTGGGTGGAGGTGGAGGTGGAGGTGGAGGAGGAGGAGGGGGGAGGGGAGGGAGAGGTGAGAGGAGGGGGAGTAAGAAGGAAGATGAAAAGAATGATCAAGTAAAAGAAACAAAGAAGAAAAATTTACGGACACATTTTTAGTAATTGAACACCAAAATATGAATATTCAAACCATGACTGATGAACAAATTGTGATAGAAATAAAATTACACACAAATCTAAAATTATATTACATGCCATCTCTGCTACGTTATCACATGAATATACTAAAAAAAAATCTTGTCTCTACATGCTTGCTTTAGCATCTTAGGTACTTCCATGCATCACTAGTTTACACTAAGATTACAATGAATCTAAACTGAATGTTATCGGAAGGAACTCGCTTGTCATGCTGAGCCGCCCGACAACCGAGAGTCCGAACTCCCATGCTACGTGTTCTGTGTTGTTGGAGTGTATGTTTTACCCGTAACCATTGCTAAAGGACAACATGGCAGGAAAGTGCGCAACTTGATACGAGAAGATGGAATAATTTTTGTCTGTTATTTTTTTTTTTTTGTTTTTTTTCTTTTTACTCAAAACTGGTGAGAAACCTTAAATCCCAAGAGTGTCACGTGCTCGAACCGGGAGAGTAATCACTATCTTAAAAAAGAAACCTTAACTTCCAATTAGAATTCAAACCTTAATCCAAATTACCAACATTTTTTCGCACAATTATAATAAATAAAATACCCCTACGCCAAAGAACAGAGTAAAGATAATTAAGTCTTAAGAAAATGTTGATGGCACTGAATTAAAATATCATTATTGGTCCTGGACTCGTGAGGTTCATTATACTCGGTGTACTTGAGCAGAACCTTGTCCATGTCTGTGGACGCGTATTGGAACAGTTTGTTGCTCGAGTTAAAGATGATCAGCGCGATCTCACAGTCACACAACACCGACAACTCATACGCTTTTTTCATCAAACCGAACTTGCGTTTTGTGAATGTGACCTGTAATGTACAAACGAGCAGGGCTGTTAGCTCACAACAACACACGTGATGCTGGCGAAGCAGCCCACCACCCGCTCGGGGCGCCGTGGCGAGCGAGGCCCCGCCGCGCTGGAGGAGGCTCGCGGGCGCCGGCAGGTGGTGGGCCGCCCTCACCTGAGTTAGTAGGAAAAAAGCAGACACAACACTGCTGGCACACGGCGTGGTCACACTCCAAGCTGGAGGTCCTACTGCTAGCTGTAATAAACAGGGTGTAAGCGTTACGACAAGCACACCGGCCGAGCCAAGGGGCCGAGGCGTCGGGCGCTGTTGCTCTACCTCAATGATATTCTTGTTGGTGAGAGACTCGTGTGGCTCATTGTACTCCGTGTACTTGAGCAACACTTTGTCCATGTCCGTCGACGCGTACTGGTAAAGTTTGTTGGAGGACGAAAATATAATGAGTGCGATCTCACAGTCGCACAGCACTGAGAGCTCGTAGGCCTTCTTCATTACTCCAAACTTCCGCTTGTTGAAGGTTACCTGTAGGTCAGGGAAGGTCAGTCGTTGCGTTAGGGGGCAGTTCAGGGCTCAACTAAGATCTACTGTCGGCGCAGACTCGCCCTCGTGGGTCTGCGCACCTGTTCGTCCGAGGCTGGGAGGAATGCGTTATGAAGAAGACTGGTCTGTGTAAATATGCTTTCACACTTAGAGAACCACACACACGTACGCACGTACACATGTGCGCGCGCGCGCCTCTGTGTGTGTGTGTGTGTGTGTGTGTGTGTGTGTGGTGTGTGTGTGTGTGTGTGTGTGTGTGTGTGTGTGTGTGTGTGTGTGTGTGTGTGTGTGTGTGTGTGTGTGTGTGTGTGTGTGTGTGTGTACGTGTGTGAGCAAAAGCATGAATGCATTTACATACACAGCCAAATGGTATTGTGATCTACCAAAAAAAAAGGCAAGAAAAGAGAAAAACAGAAAAGCAGACATAGATAATGGAACCGTGGAGATCGTGGTACGGCGAGCCTGGATGGTAGTGAAACGTGGCGAGCGATCTCCGTAGACAATTCACACGCATTAACCGCAACGGCTACGGATGGTATGAACGTTGATGTGAGAAAACAGTTACAGGAAGAAAATGGCTGTGGTACACCGGCGAAACTCTACCACGTGTAGAGCAATCCCTCTACACTCTGCCTCCGCTAAGTAAAGTAGTGTCCTCGAAGGAAAGGGGGGGGGGGGGGGCCCCGGAGGAAGGACTGATTCCCTCATCGCGCTCGCAAAGGTCCTTAGCGGGTTTCGAGAGGGGAAAGGGCCGGGGCAGCTCCCTAGGTTATAAATCTATGCAAGGGCAACACAATTACTGCAGCTCCCCTAAAGATTGAGGTGCAATTTAGCCACGCCCCCCGTTCAACACTAAGCGAGTGGGCGGGGCGACCTGGCACAACCATTCACCTTTCATCCGCTGCCTTGCACTGCCCTCGGCGAGCGACAGGGTGCATCGCCTCCTACCACTGCACTCTTTTATCTAAATCTGATTTATCGCTCTCTCTCCCCTTTTCTTGCTTCCCTTTTCTCTCTCTCTCTCTCTCTCTCTCTCTCTCTCTCTCTCTCTCTCTCTCTCTCTCTCTCTCTCTCTCTCTCTCTCTCTCTCTCTCTCTCTCTTTCCCTTTCTCTTCCTTTCTTCCTTTCTGTTTTCTTTCTTTTTCCCTATCTTCCTATGCCTCTCTCCCTCTCTCCCTCACTCTCACTCCCTCACTCACACTCACTCATTCATTCACTCACTCACACTCACTCACTCACTCACACTCACTCACTCACTCACTCACTCACTCACTCTCTCTCTCTCCACACTTCCCTCTCGTTGTCATGGTTACTCCAGCTTGCCAATATCTATCCGGTTACATCTAGAAGATTCACGCATCAAATTTTATACTTCTATTCTCATCTCCTTTCTCCAGAGATGCAATATGCCCTTCTCCTCGGATGGATGCCTCACGCCTTTGTTAAAACATGCAAGTAACGGAAGAAGGAGGAGGAGAGAAGCGCACGCTCGTGATAAACAGCGTGTGACGACATATTTGAGATTAAAAAAAACGAGAAGGTGAATGATTACAAATAATAAATGAAACGCAAATAACGAATTTGCAACAAAAAACAAGGAAAAAGCTAGCAACAAGTCGGTCCAAAGAGAGCATAGAAATGTCCGCCGCAAACGATCCGTCATGAGGGCCGGGAGGAGGAGCCCGACCGCCCGCTCGCCTCTGTCTTCGTCGCGAGTCACAAAGCACTCGCAGAGCCCGGAGGGGAGGGGGAGGGCGGGGGAGGGGCTGCTCTAACAATCTCTAGTAGGGCGACCCGCGTTATTTATACACCGGGGCTCAAGGTCAAGCTTCGTGGAGAGCCAGGTGTCTCCCCCCACGCCGCGGCGAGCCCAGCGGACGGAGCGCCGGTATGTATCTCGGTCTCCACACGCAGGGCGGCTCATCGATAGTGACATCATTCGTCCAGCACTATTATCATTCCTCGACGTAATACAACCAAAAATAGTAGGCGGGTGCGAAGTCTGTCACGAGAATAACTTGGGAAGTTGTTTTGGTTGGAAAGGCGAGTTATAAATAATTAAGTTGGTTGCCAAATATAGAATCAATACTGCTATTCTCGGGGTGGGTGCGTGCGCGCCGCTCTGGAGGGTGTATCGTCCCTATAGCACCAGCGAGCCCGCCTCCCTCGGCCGGCCTGGGCCTCACTCCCTCTCCTTCGCTCGCTCCGTCCTGTCGCCCCTCTGCTCGCCGCCCACGCCCTGCACGCCCGCCCGCCCGCCCTCGTCGCTCGCCGCACGCCCCTCCTCCTGCCGAGGCGATGCGACCGGGGGCGAGAGGGCGAGGCAGGCAGGCGCAGAAGGGAACAACGAGTCGACACACCGATGTCTCCAACGGTTCCATACTTAGATAATTGAGAGGTTTGAAAAGGTCAAATTGAAGAAGCGGAAGGGGGGGAGCAGGCGAAGAAGACAAAGAAAAACAGAAGAAAAAACTTAATCTAATGATGTGGAGATCTTCGTCCGCAAAATCAACGACAATGTGCTGAGGGAAAGGCATATGACAATGATAAATAGATGATAAAAAAGGTATTTCTTCATTATTCTGTCCACAAAAATCAACTGATCTTGCAGCCTCCATTCTCAAACACAAACCAAAAATATATATAAATTTCTGAAAACAACATGGATAATTAAAATTTGAGAAAAGGAAAGAAACAAAAGTATACAAGTTAGTGAATGAAAATTGTAAAAAGTTTCACGTGTATGCACTGTCAATTTATTTATTCATTTTTACTAATAGAAAAAATCTAATACTAAAATATTAACCAGAAAAAAAACTGAACCATGATTTCAATTTCAATTTGGCAACAACAAAAATAACGACTCTACAGATAATGTAAAAATATCATAATTACAATAATTTTCCTTGTTATCACTCTTATCATTGTTTCTATCATGAAAATTATTATTCCTCATGCCAACGTTAAACTGATAAACATATAAACACCGCATGAGAAAGCAACACACAACGATTAGCTGATAATCATAAATTGATCTTGTAGCAAATGATAAAATGAAACATACGGCGCTTAAAATAATACCATTTATCTTAACATTACCTTAATAAGTAATATTTTTAGGTGTGTTACCGTTTTAATTATACCGATATTGTTAGTGGCAATTATGACGCTATATCAATACTAGTTACTGTATTGTTGTCATTTTTGTAGTAACAGTCGAGGTAGTAGTGAAGTTGTGTACTATTGTGGGATAGTCGGAAAGTAGTAATTGTAATATAAATACAGATCAATATAGCCAGAAGTGAAAGCAGTAATAGTAACTATAAAAGTGGCAGTAGAAATAGAAATAATAATAGTAATAGTAATAATAATAATAATAGTAATAATAATAATAATAATAATAATAATAATAATAATAATAATAATAATAATAATAATAATAATAATAATAATGATAATAATAACAATAATAGTAATAAAAATAATGATGCTGATGATGATGATCATCATCATCACCACCATTATCATAATGATATTTATAAACGTCCATAAAAGCAATAACTCAAATAAATAGAAATAACAGAAAATAACGAGATTAGAACTAGCCCAAGGCCAGCCCCCGCCATGGGCGGCGGGCCACGCACCTGTCTGTTCCGTTCGTCTGTGATCCGGGAGATCTGGATCTTCTTGCGCCCCATGATGGCGGCGGCGGCGGCGTCTACTCAGGAACTAGTGGGCGCGGGCGTCAGGCAGAGCAGTGTGAGCAGGGGTGGCGGCCGCGGCGGAGTGCGTTCCGAGGGCGGGCGTCGCGAGAATAAGGCAGCACGGGCGTAGCTCTCGTAGCGTGGCGGCTTCGCGGGGGAGGGTGGGTGAGGTACCCTACCCGCCGCAGAGACCGGAGGAAAAATGAACGAGCGTCGGAGATCACAATCTTCCGAAGGACACGGCGTTATCACAGTAGGTAGCGAAGGCGGCGGCGGCGGCGCTGAAGGAGGCTCCGCGCGAGAGAGAAACACGAAGCTCACCGCCCGATGCGCAGGAAGCTCCACACTCGGGGCGGGGGAGCTCGGGGCCGGACCTCAACCTGGAAAACAACGGTGCGCGTCAGTGGCCAATCCAACTCAAACATACAACACAGTCGCCCAAACAAATGACACAAACAGTTTCCGAGCCAATGAGGCGCGGCTGAAATAAAAAGGTCAACAAAACATAAATGAATAATACAGTAATGAACAACCCGATGAACAAAATCCTAGTCCACCCGGCCTCCTTCCCGGGGCCGACCGAGCCATCCGAATCGCAGCCGTCACGAGACACGACACGACTTCATTCGAAGGCCTAATTGTACGGCGAGGAGGAGCCCGTGGAACCCGATCGCCCGCCCCTCGCGCCCCGGCACTCAGCGCATATCCGCTAACTGATGCCCGAGTACAATTTCCACCCCCCCCCCCGCCCGCCCCATGCCCCGCCCTCGCCCCCGCCCCAAACCCCCGCCGCCTCGGATGACACCGCGCATTTCCCCGAACGCCTCGGCCGTCTTCATTAGCATAATGGCGGGGAATGCTTGCGGGTCGGCGGGGCTGCGACGCCGAGGAGCAGTCGGGGAAGGTAAACAAACCGAATCATCCGACGCCCGACCCTTCGGCGGGGCACAAAGGCCGAGGGGGGGGGGGGCAGGCAACATGGGTGCAGAGGGAGGAAGTGCCTGAAAGCTGCCAGGTGTGGGCAGCTGCCGCCTCCCTCCCCCCCCCCCCCTGCCCATACGCACGTCTCCCATCCCCGCGGCGACCGGAAGTTGTTCCCACCTGTCTTAATAAAAACTAATACGCTACAAATACTCGACTCAAAACGCTGCCGATTTCGGAAAATAATCGCCACTCAAATCTCTAATAAAGGAAACTTAATACAATAATTGCAAAGGGCGGGGCAATTTCGGCCAACATCCATTTAATACCCTTTAATTGTTTAAAATAAATTTTAGCCCCGCTATCCGCGTATCGAACAGCCTAATACCAGGATGGAACTAAAGCTGCAAAATGCTCCATAAAAACACGGTGAAAATATCTGGAAGCTCTGAGAGTGAACCTTTTTTCTCTCCGACTGCACCGGACTATAAATAAATGCCAATACTAAGTAAACCACTCAATGGCTTTATTAAAATGACACGAGGGATAACTTTAGTACACTGGGGAGGCCGACCTTGACGCCACGTTCAAACTAAAAATAATTACAGCTAATAGCAGTAACAACAGCAATAGTGATAATAACAAAAACAACAGTAAAAATGTAATAACAAAAGCAACCGCATTCTTCAGTTCATTCCAGCTTTCTCTCTCCTCTTAAAGGGGAAACATCCCCGGCAGTGAATAAGTAATGAATGCCATCAAAACGAGAAAAGGAGAGAAGTGAAATGCGTGTAGATAGAGGAAACAAAGAGAAGAAAAAGAACGAGAGATGGAGGAAGGGAGATTAAGGGAGGAGATTAAGAGAGATGGAGAAAGGGAGATTAAGAGAGATGGAGAAAGGGAGATTAAGAGAGATGGAGAAAGGGAGATTAAAAGAGAGAGAGAGAGAGAGAGAGAGAGAGAGAGAGAGAGAGAGAGAGAGAGAGAGAGAGAGAGAGAGAGAGAGAGAGAGAGAGAGAGAGAGAGAGAGAGAGAGAGAGAGAGAGAGAGAGAGAGGAGCGAGACACACGCCGCGGGCGGGGTGCCTGGGCGTCCCCGCGTGAGTCACCCAGGAGCGCCCGTGCGTCCTGCGTTGGCAGCGGCGACCTGCCTTATCGCTGGGATCACCGGCGGGACTCTCGGCGCCCCCGTCCTCTCGGCCCTGCAGGAGTCCTTCCTTCTACGTCACGGCCCTTTAACAACACGGCCCTCGATGCCTGCTCCAACGGCCACTCGAATCTCGGCTACGTGCTGCGGCGCCGCTCATAAATACGCCTTGAAATGTGTGCAGCGTGTGTACAGGAGGTATGCGGCTATGTGCACACGGTTATGTATATGTTTACATATATGTGCGTGTAATATATATACATATATGCGTGTGTGTGTGTGTGTGTATAATGTATGTATATATATATATATATATATATATATATATATATATATATATATATATATATATATATATATATATATATATATATATATATATATATATATATGTACATATATATATCACACACACACATAGAGTATACATATACGACTTTATGAATGAATGTATAAATGTATGTATGTATGTAAGAGAGAGAGAGGGGGGGGGAGGAAGAGGGAGAGGGGAGAGGGAGAGAGGGAGGAAGGAGAGAGAGGGAGGGAGAGGAGAGAGGAGAGAGAGGGAGAGAGAGAGGAGAAGAGAGAGAGAGAGAGAGAGAGAGAGAGAGAGAGAGAGAGAGAGAGAGAGAGAGAGAGAGAGAGAGAGAGAGGAGAGAGAGAGAGAGAGAGAGAGACGGGGGGGGGGGAGGCTCGTCAAGGCCAGCAGCGAGCAACACGGTGCAGGGGACATGCGCGGAGGAGGAGGAGAAGATCGACCCAGCGAGCAGCGTGTGTGTGTGTGCCACCCAGGTAACACCAGGTCACGATCTCCAAGTCAAGGTCATTTGCTCCACACACCCCCTTCCCCCCTCCCCCCACGCACAAAGCCCGAACTTGCAGCCAGCAGGAGGGTAGCAATGGCACCGAAGAGAGAGGGAGAGGGAGAGGGAGAGAGAGAGGGAGGTGAGGGGGAGGGAAGATAGGTGTAGCAGGGTGTATACGATGGGAGGAGGAGGTGGGGGAGGAGGAAGAGATGAAAGAGGAGGAAGGAGGAGGGAGGAGGAGAACGAGGAAGAATGAGGAGGAGGAGGAGAAAAGAGGAGAGAGGGAGCGTTTCAAGGTAAAGCTAAGGGGGTTCCACCACGCACTCTTTAACTCGCACAAATGAGAATCGATGTGCCGTCCTCTGAGTCTGTGTGCAGGTGTGTTGGACGCTCGCGCTTGGCACTTGTTCTGTGCTTTTTCCTTCTTCAAAACAAGACAAAAGCACGAGGTCATGTCTGTCTATCTGTCTGCCCCATTCAGACACACATACACATCTAGTCATCATGAAATCTATATATACACAAAAACGTATCATAGAAAGAAGTCAATAATATAATCACATGCAAGGACACAGTCGCTACTTCAAAATGCCCTTCCATTTGTCACAACCGGAAGGATTCATTCCGCTTTCTCCAACATGACAAAGATCTCCATTTCTTTAAATAACTGCACGAGGGAGAACAGCATACCTCGAGAGCGTAAATCGTCTATATATTCACAGTCGATATCTTATTGTATTACGAAAAAAAACAATGAAACAAGAATAGGTAAGCTATCTCCGCGCTAATACAAAAACAAAACAAAATAAAAAACAACCATCATAGAAGCAAATCATCGGAAATCTACCGCCCAACTTGTCCTCAAGTTTATAAAAAGGAACACGCGGGCGCTATAAATACCGCCACTCGACCCGAGATAAAAAAGAAAAGGCGATCCTCAATGACGTTTCAATTGGGGGTTAACCGAGGCCCGCGAACCGTCTTCGGGGCAGGTCATTAAGGGCCAATCGCGATTCGGACGCGCTTCTATGGCGGCGGTTTCGGGTTCGCGCGGCGCGTTAATGACCCCCGAACACAACGAGGGCTCTCAGGGCTCGTCGTCGGCACCTCCGGCTCACGGAAGGCCACCGACGCCGCGAGGTCAAGGGGCCGACTCGGGTTACAAAGTAGTCCGGTAGCGAGGTCATGGTTGAGACGGAGGGAGAGGGGGGAACAAGGGGCAGACGGGGGGGGGGGGGGCGAGGAACGCACTGACCCACTGCATCCCTTCGCCGCCCCCATGGGAACCTGCGCCGACCTTTAGCCAAGGACCACAAGATGACGGCCGCCAAAAGTGACGTGTATCCTTTCCCCTTCCCTTCCCTGGCCAACTCACGCACTGACCACCCGACGCGACTCGTCATGCGTGACTCAACGGCCATGAGAACCACCTGAGGGGCCAGCCCGCCCCTGGCCGCTGTCCGAGTCGTGACGAGTAGATGTCATCCTCCCTTGCGTAATGCAGCCGCCGCCGCCGCCGCCGCCCGCTCAACAGGTTCATTAGTAAGGGAGGCAACATGCGTCATCGCAGGGACGGGGCGGGACAGGGCAGCGGGGGCACGGCATAAAATGCTCATCATTTATAATGGATGAAGAGCGACGGGCAAGCAGGGCAGCGTCCCAGAGCGGCGACACCCCTGCGCAACAGCAGCGCGCCGCAGAGTCGAGCGTCACAACAAGCAGGCAGGGCCGTGGAGAGCAGGAGCAGTAGCAGCGCCAGGTGAGATGCTGGACGCTGGGTTGCCATGGCCCTGACCTACTTCCCATCTCTACTGCCACCGCCGGGGAGAGTCGCGCCGGGGAAAGAGGGGAGAGCGTGGGTGAGGGGACGGCCAATGCTACAGGCGGAGGAGGGGAACCCGCTTCGGATAGCGTGTGCTTGTGTTTGCTGCTGTGCAATATATGCATACAGATATGCAGAGAGATAAACAAATACCTGTAAATATATGTCCATGTTTTTCTGTGTTTATACGCACACAGATGTGCGTTTACCTGTCCACAAATGAATGTGACCTAGATAGCTCCATAAAGAATAAACAGGCAGAAAGAAACCGCGAGAAGAGAGGGTGCAGCGAGGGGCAGAGGGCGACACGAGCAGGGAAGAAGCACGAGCGGCAAACGACCAAACGAGGAACCCGCGCAAAGGTGGCTACAGGTGAACGTGCGAGTCCCGTGATGTTCTCCCCATCGATCGGCGGAGGCAAGGCACCATTAAGAGATCGGCCGCAGCCAAATAGCCGCTCCAATGCTTCTAATTTTCTTAGGGGGGAAAAAAGAAGGGGAAAAAGGGACGAACAAGAAGCGCACGACACGAATCACAGACGAACCGGATCGCCGAAGTAACATGATCCGCTAAATGACAAGTAATGAGCGAATGTCCGTGATGGGAGTCGATTACAGAGGCAACACAATGAAATCCTTCTGTAATATGCAAGGGGGAGCAGAGAGAGAGAGAGAGAGAGAGGAGAGAAGGGAGGGAGGGAGGGAGAGGCTGGACCGCAAGAGGGGAAGCGGGGAAGAGGATGGAGGGGAGAAACATCGTCCCCCCTTACGTTATTCAGATGACACACTGGCCTGACGTCACGACCCCAGCGTTTGACGTGTTTGCAGCCCGAGCGAACATTTATAAACCATAACAACCAGTGACGTCACTTCAAAACTGGAATGGCGCTGCACAGTCGGCACACTTCGCGGGGACTGCAAGGACGTCGCGACAAACAAAAAAGCGGTAACTCTCAGGGAACGAACGCATCCCTCAGATCCGGGATTGAAGCGGGATTCCCAGAAATTCCCTCGGATGTGACGAGCCACGCCGTGTCCGAGGGCACGGCAAAAACGCCTTCAGTACATCCACTATTACTGTATTGTGCTCCGGGGGAGGGGGGGGGGGAGGCGAGTCTGCGGATGTTCACAGATGAAAGATACAGCCGGGGAGAGACCTGGACAAGCGAGGAACATGTCTGGACGCCCGCGCCCGACGCACGCGATCCATTTTTAATCGGCGGTCTTGCCCTGGGACGCCACGAGGGGTCGCAGGCGGCGGCGGCGGCGACAGGGCGAGACTGGTCACCGTCGGTCGCCGTCAGGGTGCTCCTTGGGCGGCGGCCTCGATTTGCTTGTTGGCGGACGAGCGGCGGGCCTCGGGACGCCCACCCGCGCCTCGGAGATCGAAAGGAGGCGCGGGAGGCTCAAGGAATGCGGTGGTGCGACTCCGTGACTGCGGCCCGGAGGCATGCACGGCGGGCGGGCCACGAGCAACAATGATAGAGCTACACCAGTGACATGTGACACGAAGGTACAGCCAGAGGAGGAGGGGGGGAGGAGTAGGGAGGGAAAGCAGGGGAGAGGGCGGGAAGGGGTGGCCACGGGGTGAGAAGTTTGGCCTCTCTTAAAGCTGGTGTGCTCAAGTAGGGGTGCTCTCCCTTCTCTCTCTCTTTCTCTCTCTCTCTCTCTCTTTCTCTCTCTCTCCTTCACTCTCCCCGACGCACGGGCCTACCTTACACCCTTTAGCATAGAAGAGGCAGGATTCGCTAGCCCGTGGTCAGGGCGAGAGGCGTCACCATCGCGCGCCGTCACCATCCCCGCATCACTACCGGCACCGACAGACGAAGGGAGGGGGGAGGGGTGGGGGGAGTCGGGTGCGAAGCTGGAGTGGTGTTAAAGCTGCCATGCTCGGCCAGGCCTGCTGAAGGTCACACCACAAGCAGGCCACATAACCTGCTGCATACGTCCGGCAGTCGCGACTACGATGTCGATTGTACGTCGTGTCGACCGTCATGCCGCCGACGAAACATTACGATATCATTAAAAATCGTCTTAAATAGAAAGAAAATACATAAAACCGAGCCTTGGATCGCAGCTCCATATTTGATAAAAATCATGAAATGCATAATCAACCCTGCACACACGAAAAAAACATTCGTTGTATAAAATAACCAAACAAATAAACAAATAAACCAACAAACGCCCATCAACAGTCTCGACAAGGTTCCCCAACAACATCACACCATGCATACTGTAATTCCCTTCGTATTCTTCCAAGTCCAACCCTCAAACGAAAAAAACAACAACCCAAGTCGCCCATTTCAGCGCTTGGGCCGGCGAGGTGCTCCCCGAGGAGGACGTCGGACGGAACCAGAGCGGCCTCGAAACCGGCGCCGCTTCGTCACGTGATTCATCATTTCGAACTCTGATTAAAGCTGGGTTTTATCTTCTCTTTTTTTTTGCGCGGCGTGTGTGTTACTGCTTGTGATGCAAACGGAGTGCGTTTGGCTTATTTCAGTAAACAAGAGCGGCTGGGCATTGTTTACCGCAACGCAAGTGAGGCAGAGTTGATGCTCCGACCGATGCGAGCGAGGCACCGGTCTGCAATCAGCGTGAAATGAGGCAACTGAACGAGGCCGCGGCTGCTAGTTCCTCTGCAAGCTGCGAAATCACCCGGATACACCTAAATCAGTCACAATACACCACAACACGATGATGATGTTGATACACACCAAGATTCACGTCGCCTTTTGGTCAGTCACTCTATCTAATAAATGTTCCCAGGACTTGTTCAAACTCATAGGACAGAACACGGAAAACGATTTCCAAAAGGAGAAGAAGAAGAAAGAAAAAAAACTACCGCCCATAATGAGATTGAATGCGCATCGCTCTCTTCACCTGTTGAGAGTAGCGCCTCCCCCCCCCCCCCCCCCCCGTCACGGATTCGGCGGCGACGGAAAAGAGCCGATCTGTCCGCGCGAGCCATCGAGAGCCACCGATACCTTGGGCGGGAGCTGGCTGTGTCCTCTATCAAGGGGTTCGTGTTTGGGTCGTGTAGTTTCCCCTCTCCCTCCCTCCCTCTCTCTCTCCTATTTTTTCTCTTCTCTCTCTCTCTCTCTCTCTCTCTCTCTCTCTCTCCTCTCTCTCTCTCTCTCTCTCTCTCTCTCTCTCTCTCTCTCTCTCTCTCTCTCTCTCTCTCTCCCCAAAACAACTAACTAAATAAAAACGTACCATACATCCCGTGACTCCCATAAATAGCCCCCGCTTTATGCAATATTCAACCCTCGCTTCTCTCGCCTCTCTCCCCCCTCAAAAAAAAAAAAAAAGTGCATTAAACGTTTCCGCATAAAATATCGGGTCAACGCTCGCGCCAAGGAAATAAAACAGTCGGGGCGGAGGCGATGCTAAAAAAAAAAAAAGAAATCCCTCGTCGGTGTGTCGTAATTCGGGCGAGTGACAGGCCGAAACGCGCGGTCGGCTCGGGAAGTGACCCTCCGCAGATTCCATTACGCGACCCCGCCGCGGCGTCCTTCAGAATCCCGCCCGCGACTAAAGATATTCTCTGCCCATACATATGCCACCGCGAGATGCCGCCGCCGGCCGCCGCCTCCTATTCACACTCCTCATCCTCCTTTCCTTCCCCGTCTTGCGTCTTCCTCATTCTCCTCTTCCTCCTCCCGGCCTTCCCGTCTCCCTTCGACCTTCGCCTTTTTCTTATCTCTTCCTCTATCTCTTCCTACCCTCCTCCCTCTCTTACTCTTATCTCCTCACATTCACTTGTTCCACCCCTTCCTTCTCCCCACCTCATCCCTCCCACCTGCCCCTCTCCCTCTCCTCCCCCCTCATCCTCCTCCTCCTCTTCCTCCTTCTTCCCACGCCTTCGACTTCTACAAGAGGACGAGAAAGAAACGAAACTCCGAGAAGGAAAAATGATGCTCCGCTGAAAATTACTTCTGGGAATGAAAATGAAGGGATCCCGCTTCCCGTCGGCGTCTCTTGGCGGTATGCGGAGGGAGGGAAGGGGAGGGAGGGGAGGGAGGGGAGGGAGGGAGGGGGAGGGAGGGGAGGGGAGGGGAGGAGGGGAGGGGAGGGGAGGGGAGGGGAGGAGGAAGGGAAGGGGAAGGGAAAGTAGGAAGCAAGGAAGGAAAGACGGAGGAGGAAGGAAGGGGAGGAAGGATTGAAAGGAGAGAAGGAGGAGGAGGGAGGTAGAGAGAGGTGATATATAAAAAAAAAAAGAAAGGGATATGGGAAACAGAAAGGACGAATCAAAGAAAGAGGAAGAAAACAACAACAAAGAAATGCCATAAGAAAGAAAAAAAAAAGGAGGAAGAGAGGGCCTGACAGACAAAAGACAAGACAAGGATTACGCCATGGACGTCGCATCCCCAATCGCCCGCCTAATCTGCCAATCACGCCGGCACTATATTCGGCCCTTACCTTCCCGGGCGGCAGAAACAAGAAAAAATCCGCACTGATCAAAATTCCTTCAACATATTACGAAATGGTCCCCTCTCCCCCCCCTTCCACCCTTCCCCCTCTTCCCCCTACCCCCCCCCCCTTCCTCGATTGACGCGAAATAGGGGAGCTTTATAGTTAAGGCGAATGGCGGCCTCAATTCGATTTCCAGTGCGTAATGTGATCAGCCGGTGACACTGCGGTCGGGAGGGGGAAGGGGGCGGGGGAGGGGGAGGGAGAAGGAGGAGGAGATGGGGAAAAGGGAGGAAGGGGAAGGGAAGGAAGAAGGGGGGAAGGGAAGGGAAGGGAAGGGAAGGGAAGGAAGGGAAGGGAAGGGAAGGGAGGGAAGGGAAGGGGGAAGGGAAGGGAAGGTGGATAAGGATAAGGAGGAGAGGGAAAGAAATTGATAGGTGGCAGGGAAAGGGGAAGGGAAAGCGAAGAGAGAAGGGGAGGGCAAAGGGAGAAGGGAAAAGGTCGAAGATCATGAGAGGGAGAGAAAAGGGAAGGAGGGAAATAGGAGGAGGAGGGAGAAGCAAGAGAAGGCCAGGCGACGGGGAATGAGAGGGAAGAGGGAAGTGGCGACGGCGAATTACATGAAAGGCTGCATCCCCGACGAGGCGCGAACAATAATTACCAAAACAACTTCCGAGAGCTGGCTATTTCGGAGAGCGTCCCGCGCTTTGTCACGGCCGCGCTTGCTTTCAGCCAATCAATCGGCGTTTATTCTCGCGCCCGACCTCTCCGGCGAGCGCTCCCTTTGATCCGCGCCGCCCACCTGTAGTCTCGCCCCCGAGCAGCCTCTCGAAGGCGTGCGGGCGGCGTCGCGCGCTCGCTGCCGCCCGCACTCGGCCGCGGCGGGAACAGCGGGGACAAGAGCGTTCCGTGCGCGAGAAGGATGAACACGATACCCCGTCACCTGATAACGCGCGCGACAGGAGGCTTCCGCACCTGAGCCCACGTGAACTCCGCCAGACCCCGCCCCTTCCTCCCTTCCTCCCCTCCCGGCCCGCCCATCAGCACTCACGCCCGCATGCAAGGCCTTATCTCCCTCTCGAGCCATGCGATCTGCAGACTGCCACGAAGCCCAAGGATCTGTCATCTTTAAGGATGTCATTCGTCCGCGAAAAAGAGGATGAAGGTACAAATGCCAGATTCAATAAATGCACTAAAAAAATAAATACACCAATGGATAGATAAACGAATATATAAATATACAAAAAATACACAAAACAGAAAGCACGAACGCAAGCGGGTCCCCTCCGCGGCTGAACGCAAGGAGTTTCCGCATCTACGCTGTCACTTCATTTCCTGCCTTATTTCCTGGCGTCGCTCCCCCCCCCCCCTCACCACCCCCCTCCCCGCCACAGACCCGAACGACGACTTTCCAAGCATCTATAGCGAATGCGTAAGGTGAAGATGGAGGGGAGGGAGAAGGGGGGAAGGAGGGAGGGGAGGGAGGAGGAAGGGAACGATTGATTTCTGTCCGCGACGCCCACACGGGGTTCCG
>NW_020869147.1:858325-860825 GCF_003789085.1 Penaeus vannamei
TCACCCCTCCCATACCCCCACCCCCCGCCCTCTCACCCATCCCATACCCCACCCCACCCCCTCACCCCTCCCATACCCCCCACCCCCACCCCCCCCCACCCCCGGCAAATAACAGCCGCCTCCCGAACGCCCAATTACCAAGGCCCTTCCCATGAAACACCCGCAAAGTACAGCCTGTAAATAGATTCGGCCGATTAATAAATCCCCGAACTTGTCTCCGGCCGACAGACCAGCTGGAACGGCTCTCTGTTTTACAAACTTGTGTCCCTTTTTAATGATAGGTCGGCCGTTAATAGTGCATCGGATTAATGCCGATCCCGTGACCCGCGCCCAGACCGAGACGAGGAGAGAAGGGAGGAAAATAAATAAATCAGGTAAGTGAAAAACAAACCAAAAGTCAGATAAGTGAAGAAGAAATAAAATCAATAAATAAATCAGGTAAGTGAAAAACAAAAAAAAAGTCAGATAAGTGAAGAAGAAATAAAATCAATAAATAAATCAGATAAATGAAGACAAAACAGTCAGATAAGTGAGGAAATAAAATCAATCAATAAATCTAATAAGTGAAGAAGAAATAAAAATAACAATAAGTCTGATGAGTGAAGAAGAAAAAAAAAAAAAATAAATAAATAAGAAAAATTCAGATATGTGAAAAAAGAAATACAAAAAAACCAGATAAGTGAAAAGAAATCAAACAAGTAAATCAAATACGTGAAAAAGAATAAATAAATCAGTTAAGTGAATAAATGAATAATAAATCAAACAAGCGAAACAAAACAAAAAATATAAGTGAAAAAATCTGATAATTGAAAAAAATATGAGAGTTAAATCCGTGGGCTATTTCTTGCGTCATATTGCACTTCCATGTTCCGCGTCCTTTAAGCAGAAATTATCTATCTATCTATCTCTATACTTATGTGAACCAGTGTGAAATGGGAGGGAGGGAGAAAGGAATGGAAAGGGAATTAGATAAAAAGAGAGTGAGAGAGAGATATATAGAGTCTGATATATAGAAATATAGACAGATAGATAGGTGAGAAAAAAGGTGGGGGGGTAGAGAGAGAGATAGATAGATAGATAGATAGAGAGAGACGAGAGAGAGAGAGAGAGAGAGAGAGAGAGAGAGAGAGAGAGAGAGAGAGAGAGAGAGAGAGAGAGAGAGACGATAAGAGAGAGAGTAGAGAGAGACAACAGACAGACAGACAGACGGAGAGAGATGAAGAGAGAGGGAGAGAGAGAAGAGACTAAAATGCTTCCATCTATAATTTTACCAAGGAAATTAAAATGACACGTGCTTTTGATTTGGAGTGCCAGTATCAATAACATTTCGCTGATTTGGTCATGAATGTTTTGTTAACAAATTTGCATGCGAAATGAGAAACTTTAGATACCATTCATAACTTTTAACACAAACATCTTTCTAAAATTACGTACACTTATTTTTTTAAGTAGATACTATCGCCTGATGTTCAAATACTTCAGATACCAATATTCTTATCACTTGCGTTATCTTGAAATGATTAAGAGACGTGCATCAAACACACACCAACTCAACAGATCTGCATTCCGATACAACAACAGAAATAATAACTATAGTGTTTAATACCATCACTTATCCTAGCAGTAGTTTTGACAATAACACGAATACAACAATAAGGGTACTGGTAGATGGCGCTGGTAGTGTTTCGGTAATCTAATAATAACGATAATTGTGACAATCAAATATGCATCAAACGTGATAATAATAGTAATAAATATAATAACTAAAACAACACAATTATAGTAGTGGTAGAAGGAGCAGCAAAATAATCAGAAGTACCTGAAATCGTGGTAGCAGCAACATCACCACCACCACTAACCTGAGACTCATAACCCACATGCACGTAAACAAACAAGAAAGCAAAGCCCTGACAAAGTGATTTCTAAATCACCCTAACATTCATTCTCCCTCTCTCCTATTTCAATATTTATCCTTTGTTCTCTCATCCTTCTTTCCTCCCTTCCTTCCTTCCTTCCTTCGAAATCCAGTCCTTCACCCTCTTCCCCCAACCCCCCTATTTACAAATTTTACCAGAGTCCCTCCTCCAGGTCGCATCCCTGATAGAAAACGGCGAGTCAGGCGCTGGTCGGCCGTCACATGTTCGGCTCCTGTTTCTGGCTGGCCGCAAGCTCACTCTCACATGGCCCGCTCCCCACCGCAACGCCCGCCGCACGCCCACGGTGGATTCATTCTCTCTCTCTCTCTCTCTCTCTCTCTCTCTCTCTCTCTCTCTCTCTCTCTCTCTCTCTCTCTCTCTCTCTCCTCTCTCTCTCTCTCTCTCTCTCTTTGTAGGTATGTGTCTGTCTGTCTTTCTCTATCTCTCTGTGGGTCTGTGCCATCTATATGTCTGTCAATCTATGCGTGTGTCTGCATCTCTGTCTGTCTCGGTGGCCGTTTCTTTCTATTTCTCTCTCTTCCTTTTCTACCTCCATCTCTCTGAGCGACAAATTGAATAAGTAA
>NW_020869147.1:868325-870825 GCF_003789085.1 Penaeus vannamei
GCAAATGAAATAATAATAAATAATGATACAAAAGATCGTCGTGTTAAGAAGGTGTGATACGCGTTGAAATGAAGCGCTGCGTACCTCCCTTCTCGTTGCCTCTATATTTTTTTTCCTTCTCTTTATTTCTCTTTCATCTACCTTTCTGATTCCTTATCTCACCCGTTCTTCCATTCTATATCTCCCTCTCTATCTTCCCGTCTCTTCTCTACCTCCACGAGAGCGCGTATCTAGCGTAATCACACAGCCATATCAATATGTACGAGTGTGCGTATACACTCGCGTACGAGAGTCGACATCTCCCAGCCCCTCTAATCCTCCTCTCCCTTCCCTCTCGTTTTACTACTTCTTCGCCCTCCCTCCTCTCTCTCTCTCCCCCTCCCCCTTCCGCCGCTACTCGAGCAGCTCAGAGTAATGGAGTTGGATCAAGCCGAGGGAAGTTGGCCCCGGGAACTTCCACACTCGGTCACACGAGGATGACTCAGGCTGGAGGTCCTCGCTACATACCTTTAGCCGCGACCTTGAGCCTTAGCCGAGGCCGGGGGAAGGGGTGGGTGGGAGAAGGGGGGAAAGGGGTGGGAGGGAGAAGGGGGGCAGATGGGGTAGGGAGGGGGCAGAGGGGTAGGTGGAGGGGGGTTGGGGAACAGGGAGGGGTAGCAGAGGAGAAGGAATATGAGAAGGGGTGTTGGAGGTGGAGGAGAGGGAGGAGGAAATAGGGAAAGAGTAGGGAGTAAGGAAGAAGAAAAGAAGGAGAAGAAGGGTAAAGAGGAGAAAAGAAAGGAAGAGGAGGAGGAGCCAAGGGAGAAGGTGAAGGAGAGAGAGAGCCTGGTAATCGATATAGTCAGGGTGGTTTCTCTAATTCTCATCACTGTATTTCTTTTTCTCCTTCTCTCACTCCTCACTTCTACCTCCGCTTTTTTCTTCTTCTTCTTCTCAATTCCCTAACCGAAGTGACGCTGCTCCTCGCTCCCTCCAACCCCATCCCCCTCGACCGCCCCTCCCCCCCCACGTCCGACGCAATCTCTCCCAAACCACGAAGGCTGCTGCCATGAGGTCTCGGGCCGGGGTCATGAATGGGGTCGACCCTGGCTGCGTGCTCTCCCGCGCGCGTACTCTCTCTCTCTCCCTCACGGCGCCCGCGGACTCGTTCGCGACGCCCACGGAGACTCCCGATCGCGCCCACCGAACACATGCCCTTGCAATCTAACGATTTCCGATCGGTGTGGCAGGAGTCTCGCTAGCCCCATACGTGCCCCTCCCCTCTCCCCCCTCTCTCCTTTTCCCTTACCCCCTGCACCACCACCTCCCCTCCTCCCCCTCCATCTTCCTTACCTCATCCAACACCACCTCCCCCTCCACTTCCCCCTCCGTTTCCCCTTGCCCATTCCACCTCCCCGTTCCCTTCGCTGACCCCTTGACCCCCCCCTCCCATTCCCCTTGCAATCCCATCCCCCCCCGCCCCCTTCCGACCATGCATGCAGCTGCCCCGCCGTCACTACGTTGTAATTTCTCCAGCTTTATAATCGGCGCCTCCATTAATACGGATTACCCGTTATATATGATTAGTTCCTAAACTAACCATCGCATAAAACCCTCGTTCTGGCTAATCCCGCGTAATGAGCAAACAAGCAAACCCGCGCGGAGGGAGGGAGGGAGGGAGGGAGGGAGGGAAGGAGGGAAGGAGGGAGGGAAGGAGGGGAGGGAGGGGGGGGAGAAGGGGTGAGTGGGAGGGGAGGGGAGAAGGGAGAAGGGGTGAGAGGGAGGGGAGGGGAGAAGGGAGAGAGAGGGCGAGAGGAAGGGGAGAGGCAGGGAGAGAGGAGGGGAGCCGACCAAGTCCACGCCGGCTGGCTTGGCACGGTGTCACTCGCGCGCCCGCATCGCCGTGGCACTCGCCCCCCCCCCCAACCCCACGGCATGCTGCCCCTGCCGAAGCGGTGGGGTCATGCACGTGCCGATTAAATGCAGAGTGCCACGACTCCTATACACGACAGGGAGCTTCCCCTCCCCTCCCCTCCCCCTCCCTCTCCCGACACGACTCTACGAACAACACTGCCCCGGCTCCCTTCCCCCTCCTCCTTCCTCCCCCCCTCTTCACCCATCTCCCCGCGGGTTAAAGTAACATAACAAGTTACATCGCGAGCATAACGAGCCGCACGCACCACCTGGGCCACCCTACACCAGCATCAGTGCCAACGCGAGCCTTTCATGGCAAAATACCCGCCAGCGGCCTGCACTTGCCTGGCTGCATGACGTAACGAGCAAGCAAAAAAAAAAAACCTTGAGTTCTCCACGCCATCCACGCGAATAGGACAATGAAAGGCAAATATAGCAGCATTCCGCCCCTCCTAATTCGTCCCCGATGTGACAAACACATCAGAAAATGACGCGGGTTTTTTTTCCTTCTTTCTCGCGTCCCTTGATTTTTATTTTCCGTCTCTCCCTGCCAAGAGGACATGACACTTCCGCCCCGTCATTGGCACTGTCATGTCATCGCTTCCGG
>NW_020869147.1:883325-895825 GCF_003789085.1 Penaeus vannamei
CCTTTCTATTCCTTTCCCTTCTCCCACTTTCTTATTATCATTCCCCTTCATTTCCCTCCTTTCTCCTTTCTTCTCCTATCCTACATCCTCTTTTCTCCCTTCCTCTACTTCCTTCCCCTCTTTTTTTTCTCTCTGCCTTTCCTTCCTTTCTAACCACTTCTTCCTCCTTTCCTCCCTCATATCATCTTTCCTCCCTTCTCCCTTCCCTTCCATCACTGATTATTCCCCTACAACATTCCTCTCTCCCCTTCCCTCCCTTCTATCCCTATCTTCCCCTCTTCTATATCCTCTCCCCTTCCTTCTCCTCCCCTCCTCTATCCTTCCTCCTCCACCATCCCCTCCACTTGCCTCTCCCTCACTCCCTCGCTGCTTTCCTTTCTTCTCCCTGGCACTCAACCCTGGCACTCGCACTTACCAACGCCCAAGCAAGCAGCTATGTCACCTCTCTTGTGTCGCCAACCCTGTCTGTCTGTTTGTGTGTGTGTGTGTGTGTATGTCTGTGTCTGTCTATCTGTCTGTCTGTCTGTCTGTCTGTCTGTCTGTCTCTCACCCTCTCCACATTAATATTATATCTCAGATAAGTAACCGAATACTCTTAGAGAACTGATGCGGGTAAGAGAGCCTGTTACGTAAGCAACAAATGAAATCTGAACATCGCAAACAAACATAATCATAATAATGAGACATGACACACACTAACCTAACACCTACTAACAACAGAACAAGCAAAACCAAACTAAAACAAAAAACAAAACCAAACAAAACAAAAACAAAACCAAACAAAACAAAACAAAACAAAAACAAAAAACATATCATCCAGTCTTCATCCACACTTCCAGAACACGACACGGAGCGACGCGAGATCCAGGCAGAGCGAGCAAGCAGCAGCGGCGCCGAGCAGATTGCAAGCGAAGCCCCGAGCAACATGTGCAACAGAAGCGTACCCGGAGCCTCATCCACGGTGACCGCCATCAAACCTGCCTCGTTAGCGCCGTGTCCCCTCTCCCCGCCTCCCTCCCTTCTCCACCCTTCTTCCCCTCTCCTATATCCTCATCCCTCCCTTCCTTCCCTTTCCCTTCCCCTCCCCTATTTTCCCTTCTCCTTCCTCTCTCCCTTCACTTCCCTTTCTCTTCTCCTCTCCCTTCCCTTCCTTTCCCTTCCCTTCCCTTTCTCTTCTCCTCTCCCTTCCTTCCCTTCCCTTTCTCTTCTCCTCTCCCTCCCCTTTCTCTTCCCCTCCCTTATCTTCCCTTCTCCTTCCCCTTGCCCCCTTTCCCCCTATTCGCTCTATATATAGAGTTATCGATTTCTTGTTTTTTTTTTTTTGGCCTCGGTGTGCTTGCAGCAAAGGATTTTCACACGTTTAATTATGGGTTTTATTTCTGTGCTCTCTCTCTTTCTTTTTTTTTTTTTTTTTTTTTTTTTTTTTTTTTTTGGGGGGGGGGGGGGCACTTTTCTTGTCATTTTATAGGGTGGAGGGAAATCCCAACAAAAAATGTCAGATCAAAAGACATATTATGCACTCCCTGTCTCTATATTATATTATACATACATATATACACGCATACACACGCAAACAGAGCGAAAGTTTAGATTAGATCAAAATATATATTAGACATTCCCTGTCTTTATATCATAAATAAATACATACATACATACACACGCCTCTCTCTCTCCCTCTCTCCCTCCTCCCTCTCCTCTCTCTCTCTCTCTCTCTCTCTCTCTCTCTCTCTCTCTCTCTCTCTCTCTCTCTCTCTCTCTCTCTCTCTCTCTCTTTCTTTCTTTCTCTTTCTTTCTTTCTTTCTTTCTTTCTTTCTTCTTTCTTTCTTTCTTTCTTTCTTTCTTTCTTTCTTTCTTTCTTTCTCTCTCTCTCTCTCTCTCTCTCTCTCTCTCTCTCTCTCTCTCTCTCTACTCTCTCTCTCTCTCTCTCTCTCTCTCTCTCTCTCTCTCTCTCTCTCACACACACACACACACACACACACACACACACACACCACACACACACACACACACACACACACACCACACACACACACACACACACACCACACACACGCACACACACAGGCGGGACGGGCAGGCGGACGCACGCCATCCCCTTAAAGACGGCGCCCGTGCTCTCCACACATGTCGAATCGCAAATAATTCAGGCGCGCGAACGGGCGGCGAGCGACAGGGGGGAGGGAGGAAGGGGGCAGAGGCGCGGAGGACGATATGGGCGGCGTGGGCGTGGGCGTGGGCGGTTTGGCACTGCGACCTGCCCCTGCGACTCGCCTGGCCATGCGCGACCTGTTGATGCCATGTTCTCTCTGCCTCCTCTTCTCTTCTTCTTTTCTCTCTCTCTCTCTCTCTCTCTCTCTCTCTCTCTCTCTCTCTCTCTCTCTCTCTCTCTCTCTCTCTCTCTCTCTCTCTCTCTCTCTCTCTCTCTCTCTCTTTGCTCTTATTCCCCTTTCGTCTCTCCCTTTTTCTCTCTTCCTCTTCCTGCTTCCTTCTCTTCCTGTTGCTTTTTCACACTTTATCTCATATCATATTTGCATTTTTGTATTCATTCAAATTTACTTCTCTCTCTTTCCCTTTTACCTTCTCTCTGGTTATCCCCCTTTCTCTATAAAATTTTCCTCCTTTCCTTTCACCTTTATCCCTCTTTTTCTTATTCCCTTCCCCTTCTCTCTCTCCTCTTTCTGTCTCTGTCTGTCTGTCTGTCTGTCTGTTCTGTCTCTCTTCTCTCTCTCTCCCTCTCTCCAGCACAACATGCCCACGGAGTCCCTCAATGTCCACAGGAAACAGTCGGAATGCGACCCCCCCCCCCCTTCCCCCTCCCCCCCCCGTCGGAATGCCCGGGCAAATATCAAACAAGAAGCCACCGGGGAGAGCTCCGTCGGAAATAGTCCTATTATCTTGCAGCTCGCCATTAAATTGCGTTTTTTTTTTTTTTTTTTTTTTTTTGTTATTGCGATATCTGAGGAACGCAGTGATAAGAGTGATGTGAGTGTCGACGAAAGTACGTGCAGTGCATCAGCGAGTGTGATCGAGTACACACAGACATGTGCGTCCGTGCGTGTGTGCATGCGAGCGCGAAAACAAATGAAAGCGCACCAGGTATGAACAAAGACAAGACGAAGCCCCACATAGAGGGACGCTAAGGAACATTTAAGACCGAAGTTCCCCTCCGTCACCAGCGCACATCACCCATCTCCGCACTTCCCTCTTCCACGCCTCGAAGACTCCCTCCCACTGCCCTCCCCCTCCCCCTCCTCCTCCGCCCGTCGACCTCCCCCAACCTCCCATACACCTCCCAGGGGCGGCACGGGCGGCCGGCGGGGCATCACGACGGGTGTAGGGTTACATAAGTCTCCTTCCTCCCTCCTCCTCCTCCTCCATCTTCTCCTCCCCTCTCCCTCCCTCCATCTTCTCCCTCCCACCTCCTCCTTCTCCCTCCCACCCTCCTCCATCTTCTCCCCCCCCCTCTCCTCCCTCCCACCCTCCTCCATCTTCTCCCTCCCTCCCTCCCTCCTTCTCACTTATCTCCCTCTCGTACCCTCATCTACAGCACTGATTTCACTCCCTCCGCCCCGCCCCCAAAAAAGAAAGAGAAGAGAAAAAGATAAACGAATGAAAAAAAGAAAAATGAGAAAAAGAAAAAAGTGCGAAAACTGAAAAAGGAAAAAAAAAGGAAAGTAAAGAAAATAAGAAATAATAATAAATAAAAGAAAAAGAAAAAATGCGAAAACTAAAAACAATGAAAAGGGAAAGACAGAAATTAAGAAGAAAAAAAAAGAAGAAAAAGAAAGAAAAAGAGCGAAAAAGAAAAAAAGGGAGAGGAAAAGAAAGACAGAAAATAAGAAAGAGAGAAAGAAAAAGTGGCCCACTTCGCCCCAACCACTAATCGCCCCGAAGTCTTTGTCGACTCCCATCCATCGCGTGTCCCGCCGCCGACGCGGAATAAACCACCCAAAACAAACACAACAAACACACCAAAGAAACAAAAATCTCACGCACGAACGAGAACCCAAACCAAAGAATAAAACCACGAACACGGAAACAATAAACAAACAATAACAAAAGCAGACGAGACCCCAAACAAATAACAAAAAACGGAATGCAAACAAATAAAACAATGGATCCTGCGTGAGTAAATTCCCCGACTGCCAAATCGCAGGTAAGTCGCCCAAGTTGGAATGAAACGCAGGCCCCACAAAGGCTGCAGGCTCGTTGCAGGGCGACACGCGACCGCCGGCCCTCGCCTGCGCGCCCTCAGCCTGCAGGCCGTGGGCGGAGGGCGAGGCGGAAGGTGGTGATGTCAAAATCCTTATCTCGGCTATAATTATAGTGATAATGGTGATAATAACAATAATGGCAAAAACAAAGGGACAATAACCGTATTTAATGTAATGGATAAAGAACAAATGAACTAGAAGCAACAACAAAAGCAATGCAAACCGAGCACCGCACGCAGCGGTGGGCGTACCCGCGGGCGTGCCTCGCGAACGGCGGGCGCGAGGGCGGGCGCGTGGGTGGCTTGTGGCCAGCTGCGCCGCCATGAAAGACGAGCTCACGCGACGCGTGCAACACCAGCAAAAAACTGGACCATGTGTTGGCGGCGCGCGGCGAGGAAATGTCTGCGGTGCCCGGCCTGCCACGCCTACCTTGGGCGGTCGCTCCTGCCCTCGCTCGCAGCCTCACGTGCTCACGGCTGGGTTGGCAAAACTTAACTTGACTTCACTTCACTTCACTTCACTTGACTTGGTTTGACTTGGTTAAGTCTAATATTGGCTTGTTTTTTTCTTGGTCTGGATTGATTTGGTTTGGTTTGGATTGGCTCGAACTGGTTTGGTTTGGCTTGGAGTTGGACCACGAAGGCGGCTGAGCAAGCATTTTGATAGATTCTCAGGTACGATAATAACAGCACTTTTAAATAAGTTACTGGGACCTTAGGGGTAAACTTCGCCCCCTGGCTGCTTGCTATCTCTTTTAATCTCTTCTACTCTCTCTCTCTCTCTCTTCCTTTCTCTCTCTCTCTCCCTCCCTCTCCTCCCTCTCCTCTCTCCTACATTCTCCATCTTCCTCCTTCCCTTCCCTTTTGCTCTCTCCTATTACGATCCTCCCATTGTCACCCCAACTTCGTACTCAACCACCGTGCGCCCTCCAACCTCCCCCTCCCCCTCCCTCTCCCCCGCCCACGCCTCCCTCGCGCCCACCTTTCCCCTCGGAGCACCGCCCTCACGCCCTCGCCCCTCGCCCCCCCCCCCCGTCACCCCCAAGCGAAGAGTCCCCCACGTCGCCCTTTCCCCTCGAGCCGCTCCATCTCCCCCCTCCCCTTTTCCCCTCCTGCCTTGTCATCTCCCCCTCCCCCCCACACACTCCTCTACTCGCCCCCAACCCCCCCCCATCATGGGTCTCCTTAGACCCCCTGCACGCACCCTCTCCCTCCCCCACTCTACCTCAACCCATTCCTCGTACCCCTCCTACTCCTCCTCCTCCTCTTCTTCTCCTCTTTCTTTTCTTCTTCCTCTTCTTTTCTTCTTCCTCTTCTTTCTTCTCTTCTTCTCTCTTCTTCTTCTTCTTCTTCTTCCTTCTTCTTCTTCTCTTCTTCTTCTTCTTCTTCTCTCTTCTTCTTCTTCTTCTCCTCTTTGTCGGCCAAAATCACCCTCCCCCTCCCTCCCCTTCTCCTCATTCTACTCCAAGCTCCTTCTTTCAGCCTCTCTCCGTTCTTTCCCCTCCCTTCCCTTCTCTCCTTATCTTCCTACCCCTTCTCCCTTTACCCTCCATCTTTTAATCTCCCTTTTCTTCTTCGTCTTCTTCTTCTTGCTACCCTTACTCTCTTCTCTCTCCTTTTTCTTCTTGCTTTTTTCCTCCTCCTCCTCCTTTCCTTCACTATTTCCCTATCCCTCCTCACTCCCTTTTCCCTCCTCCTTCCTCCTCCAACTCCCTCTCTTCCTCCTCTCTCACTCCTCCCTCCTCCCTTGTTCCAACACCTTCCTTTCTCCCCCTTCCCCCTCCCTCCCTTGTGCCCCCTTCCTCTTCCCCACTCCATCTCCCTCCTCCCTTCTCTCCCCACCCCATCCTCCATCCCCCTTTCTCTCCCCCTCCTTCTCCTCCATTCACTCCCTCCCTCCTCCTCCTTTCTTTCCCCCCTCCCCTCTCCGCTCCTCCCTCCTTCTCTCCCCCTCCTCCTTCTCCTATCCTCCTCCTCCATTCTCTCCCCTCCTTTCCCTCTCCCTCCCCTCCCTAACCTCCACCTCCTTCTCCTCCTCCTCCTCCCTTTCTCCTCCTCCTCCTCCCTTTCCTCCCCCACCCCATCTCCCACACCTTCCCCGCGGTCGGCAGCGCGGACGAAGCTCCCGCGGCCGTCCATTGCGTGTGGATGACTGCAATGTGGTGACCAACTGCACTTCCCGTGTGCGTAGAGGGAAGTGAGAGAGAGAAGAGAGAGAGAGAGAGGAGAGAGAGAGAGAGAGAGAGAGAGAGAGAGAGAGCGGGAGAGAGGACACGAGAGAAGAGAGACGGAGAGTGAGAGAAGAGAGAGAAAGCTGAGAACGAGTTATTGAGTTACTGAGAAGAAAGTAGAACGAGTTATTGAGAGAGAGAGAGAGAGAGAGAGAGAGAGAGAGAGAGAGAGCGAGAGAGAGAGAGAGAGAGAGAGAGGAGAGAGAGAGAGAGAGAGAGGGAGATCGAGAGATGGATGAGGAGCGTCTGTGTTAGCAATCTGATGGCGCGTGTGTTTATTGGAGGAGGACATATGGAGGGAGAGGGAGGAGGGAAGAAGGAAAGGGGGAGGGGAAATAAGGGGCGAAGGGGAAGAACACGGGAGAGTGGAGATGCGGAGGGGAGGGAGAAGGGAAGAGGAGGGAAGAGAGGGGTAGAGGGAGAGCAGCGAGGGAAGGATTCTTGCGCCTAAAGGTGCATCGAACTTTGTCAAAGGCAAAGGATGGAGAGAGGCAGGACGAACAGAGAAGAGGGAGGGAGGGGAGGAGGAGGAGAGAGAGAGAGAGAGAGAGGAGAGAAGACGAGAGAGAGAGAGAGAGAGAGAGAGAGAGAGAGAGAGAGAGAGAGAGAGAGAGAGAGAGAGAGAGAGAGAGAGAGAGGAGAGAGAGAGAGAGAGGGGAGAGGAGAGAGGGGAGAGGGAGAGGAGAGAGAGGGAGAGAGAGAGGGAGAGGAGAGAGAGAGAGAGGGAGAGAGGGAGAGAGAGAGGAGAGAGAGAGAGAGAGAGAGGAGAGAGAGAGAGAGAGACGAGAGAGAGAGAGAGAGAGAGAGAGAGAGAGAGAGAGTAGAGAGAAGAGAGAGAAGAGACCTAAAGCACACACACACATTACGCAAAATTAATCACTGCCTCAACATCTCCGTAAATAATCTTGAATCAGTACCGAGCGTCACCTCTGACGTCACAGCCAACATGCTTTGAACACGTTGAATATTTTTTTCCCCAGTAATTACAGCTGTCGCCATTGCCTTTCAGCCAACAACGCCCCACTTCCACTGAGAAGGAAAAAAAAATAAAAACAAATAAAAAATAAAAAATATATATATATATTTTTTTTTTTCTGAAAATGATTAAACCGGTTCAATCTCCCCTCTGACTATGTCTTTATAAAACGTGCTAAGGTCAAGGTCTATTTTCAATGAATTAATTTTCCAAAGCGAGTGAAGCTTTATTGAGCGTTGTTTGAAAAAGCGTTCTTTTGTGTTTCTGTATTTACATGTGCGTGAATTTCCTCGCCTGCTCTCGTGTGTACGTGTGTACGTATACATATCTAAAAACTTACACTGAAGGCAATTATTTCCCATAAAGTAATCGACAGGTTTAGGAAGTACACCCAACGAAATCATACAGTAATAAAACAGGGGCGGCTATTCTATAAATCCCTTTTTAGCAGCATTAACCCCCCCCCCTAAATAAAAAAAAAAAAATCCCTAAAAAATAAATCGTAGCCCTAAAAACGAATGAAAAGCCGAGTTTGGTTTGTATCTCAGCGTCCTCCGTCGCTGGCCAGACACCTTTAAGAAATATCAAACCGCGCAAACCTGGGGTTTCGGCCAGCCTTGAGCGGGTCACTGCAGGGCTCTCCTTCTTGCATACACGCACATATACACACATACGTACATGTATGTGTGTGTATATATGCCATATATACATATATGCATATGTATATTAATTTATAAATATATATTATACATATATATATATATATAGTATACTATATATAATATCATATTATATTACACACCCTACATACATACTGTATATAAAACATTGCTATACATACACCCACCCACACACCACAGACACATCACACTCACACACACACTCACACACACACACACACACACACACACACACACACACACACACACACACACACACACACCACACACACACACACACACCTCACACAGCATCACACACTTTCTTCTCTCTCTCTCTCCTCTCTCTCTCTCTCTCTCTCTCTCTCTCTCTCACTCTCACTCTCATCTCACTCTCACTCTCACTCTCACTCTCACTCTCACTCTCACTCTCACTCTCACTCTCACTCTCACCTCACTCTCACTCTCACTCTCATCACTCTCACTCTCTCTCTCTCACACAAAGATACATTTGTCGGCGTCTAGCCACAAATACCAAGCCATGGGGTATGGGGGGAGAAGGAAGGAGGAGAAGAATTTCTCAACATTCCTCCTTTCCACGCCCCTTCCTTCCTTCCTGCAGATTTTCATTTTTCCTTCTTTCTTTATTTCTTAAGCAACTCATACGGTTATTTTCAACCACAAGTATAAACATGATTGTTCAAACGGGTAATGAACATGAACTCTTTTCACATGAAAGATATCGCAATACGGAATCAATGTAGCGGCGCATTTCACAATGAATTCTGCCTTCCAAGTGGATCGCTCTTCCACGTAGCAACAGCGTGCGACAAGATTGTTACCTGAAGCGTGCATTCGTGCGTGCGTTAGTCCACATGGAATCGCAGGTGCACAGATGAATCGGGATCCTATAATGAGGTCGGATTACCGCTTCACAACAATTTCACTTTTCGAATTCGCACTTATTTTTGCATACTGTTGGTGTGATCAGCGCAGTGCCATCCCACGTATCAGCCACTCGTGATGCCCCCCTCCCCCCACCACCACGATATCTCGAGCATCATATCTATAACGTTTGGCCCAAGCCCTTCAGAGCCCAAGACACAACACGCAGAAGGACAGCCGTCAGGGAACGAGATTCTCAAGCATGACCTCGCGTCCCTCCTGAAGGCAGAGACTGCCGAAGGCCTTTGGCGAACCTTGAGATTAGATGACAACGACCTCCCATGACCTTGCAGAAGCGGGGAGCGAGACCCTTTCTTCGCAGCCGTCCCCGGGGGCACCTTCGGGGGCGGCGTGCCGAGTGATGCCCCCCCCTAGCCCCGTCTGCCGCCCCAGGCCCCCCGGGGGGCGCGCGTGAGCTGCCTCGGAGGGTCCTCGTAACCCCGGCGGGATGATGAGGCGCCATGATAGGTCACGTCCACACAAATAACTCTCGTCCCGCGCGACACGCCGTCTCGCAGGCTGTTTCCCTGCCTCTCCCTCAGGGACGCCCGCCGCTTCCTCGGCCCGTTTCTCGCGCTGCCGCTGCGCTTCTCGGAAGGCTCGACCGAGGGGCTGACTCACTTCGGCCAGGCACAGCATCTGTTGCTACGATACAGCGCACGTGGCTCCTGCAGCTTCCCTTGCCCTGCAACAGTCCTCTCGCTCGCCGTGGCACCTTCCGCACTTCCGGCACGACAAAGGGGGCCACGCGGACTCACGCTCGACGAACGAACCGGCAGAATGGCACTCCTCGATGCCTATCCTATTCACTCCATCTTTGCAACAATCTGCAACAGGCCACAGGACGGAAGCAGTTAATTATATCCCGGTCGTTACCGAGCCACCGCGGGGCAGAGAACAGGTGCTGACAGAGACCAAGCCTTTGATTCTGGCGATCGCGAACTGCACGATACGATACTTAATTATAGGATGTTCTAACACCTGCTCATAACTCACCGCTACAGACCATATTCAACCAGAAAACACACACAATCATAACTGACCAGAATTTTTTTTAACTAATTATATTTCCAAGTTAACGTGTTCTGGAGAGGGAAGAGAGAGAGAGAGAGAGAGAGAGAGAGGAGGATGAGAGAGAAAGAGAGAGAGAGAGAGAGAGAGGAGAGAGACGAAGAGAGAGAGAGAAGAGAGAGAGAGAGTGTTGTGTGTGGAGAAGCGAGAGCGAGAGGAGAGAGAGAGAGAAGGAGGGGTGGGGCGGGGGGGAAAATGAGGCGGGAGGAGGGACGCCCGAAAAGAGGATAAAGAGGGCAAATATCCTCGGCCGCAATACCTCGCCGCATCCACACGACGCCGCTTAAATTCCAGATCACACACGCCGACGCACTGGAATACTCCTCTCGACCCTCTTCCCTCACTTCCTTCCCTCCCTCCCCTTTTCCCTCCTTCTTCCCTCCCTCCCCCCCTTCCCCCCTTCCTTCCTCCTCCTCTCTCCCCTCCCTACTCTTGTTTCCTCACCTCACCCCTCCTCCCTATAGCCTCCCCTCTCCCCAGGCCATCCATCCCTCTCCCCCCCCCCCACACTAAGAGAACAAGCACCCCCATCACGTGATTGCCACATTTATCAACCCTATCATTATCATCGCTGCATTCTCCTCCGAACTAACAATTATAAAAAAATGAGAATGCGTGTGTGTGAAAGGGCGAGAGAGGGAGAGAGGAGAAGAGGGAGGGAGGGAGGGAACGGAGAGGGAGAGGGAGAGGGAAAGGAGAGGGAGGGAGAAAGGAGGGAAAGAAAACCCCTCTCTCCCTCTCCCTCTCCCTCTTTCTCTGCTCTCTCCCTTCCCATTCTTCGGCACGTGAAGCATTCGGCGACGTGAAAGGAGTTCGTGAGAGGATTTCCGACGAAGACGAACACGAGCACTCAGTCGCCTGGGTATGGCGCCCCTGGAGAGAAGAAAGGACGAAAGAGAGAGAGAGAGAGAGAGAGAGAGAGAGAGAGAAGAGAGAGAGAGAGAGAGGAGAGAGAGAGAGAGAGAGAGAAGAGAAGAGAGAGAGAAGAGAGGGGAGGAGGAGAGGAGGAGGGAGAGGAAGGGAGAGAGAGGGAGAGGAGGAGAGGAGGGAGAAGGGAGGAGAAGAGGGAGAGAGGAGAGGAGAGAGGAAGAAGAGGAGAGGAAGAGAGAGAGAGAGAGAGAGAGAGAGAGAGAGAGAGAGAGAGAGAAGAGAGAGAGGAGAGAGGAGAGAGAAGAGCGAGAAGAAAAGAAAAGAGAGGAGGGAGCGAGAGAAAGAGAAAGAGAGAGAGGGAGAGGGATAAGGGAGGAGAGATAGGAGAAGAGAGAAGAGGGAGAGAGGAAGAGAGGGAGAGGAGAGGAGAGGAGAGGGAGAAGGGAGAGAGAGAGAGAGAGGAGAGAGAGAGAGGAAGAAGAGAGGGAGGACTGAGAGAGAGAGAGAGAGAGAGAGAGAGAGAGAAGAGAGAGACCGAGAGAGAGAGAGAAGGAAGAGAGAGAGAGGGAGAGAGAGAGATGAGAGAAGGAGAGAAGAGAGAAAGAGAGAGAGAGAGAGAGAGAGAGAGACAGAGACCGCTGTCCCAGAACCGCGGGGCGCCCCTAGAAGCGCGGCGCGGGGCCGGCCCTCGAGGAGTGCAGAGAAGGGTTTCGGCCCTCAAGCACGCCCAGATAACATCGCCACTTTCTAAGAAGACGCACTTATTCTGGAACACTCGCCACGGACAAGAATACCGCCATGGGGGGGGAGCCGGGGTTGGAGAGGGCAGGAGAGGGGAGGGGGGAGAGCGGGAGGCGCGCGAGAGATCATTTTATATTCCTTCCGAGCTCATTATGGAAACAAGGACGTTATTTTAATCTGCGCCGCCACTGGGCCTCCGACGTCATAGCACCGGCCAGACAAAAGTGGGCGTCGATAATACTCAGAATTTTCACGGTTAAGGAGATTCTCGTGAGCTCCTTCAACACGCCGAGATGATACAACGCTTCTACTCGCTTCCCCCCCCCCCTCCTCGCGCCCGCGCCCAATTCCCCCCCCCCTCCCTTGCTTTCCAATTCTTCTTCTTCCTCCTCCCTCCCTCTCGCATTCCCTCCTTTCTTCTTGCTACCTCTTGATTTTCCCTCTCATACTCCCTCATTCCCTTTCTTCTCCCCACTCACACTCCTTCATTCCCTCTCTTCCCTTCTCTCTATTCCCTCTTCCTTCTCTTATTCTCCCCCCCCCCTCCTCGCACTCCCTCATTCCCTCCTTCCCCCTCTCTCACACTCCCTCTCTTCCCCTCTCACACTCCCTCACTCCCTCTCTTTCCCCCCCCCACCTCTCTCTCCTTCACACACCAACTCCCAACCTCCCCTCGAGTGTGACCCCCACCTCTCTCCCTCCTCCCCCCCCCCCCCTCCCTCGAAGTGTGACATCACAGGAGGGTCGCCGCAGCCCTGACGTCACGCCGACCCTCGCAGCCTCCTATTTATTCC
>NW_020869147.1:900825-905825 GCF_003789085.1 Penaeus vannamei
AAAAATAAAGATTACTTAAATTAAAAAAAAATGAATAAATAATAAAAAAACTAAGAATGCACCGTGCATGAAGCAAGAGATTACCTCTTAAGGAGATCATGATGCGTCTCCTTACGGTTGAGATCATGCCTTGAAGACGAAAAATTGGCACGGTTCTCAGATTATGCAACTGACAATCAATGAACAGCCAGTGTGCCTTATCCCTAATACAGAACAAAAAACACAAAACACTCCACCCACAAAAAACTCTCATAAAACACTCGAGTAAGGAACTGCTCTATCGAAGTCACCGTGAAAAGGGGACTAATAAATAATTCTAAAATATACTCAAGCCTCACCTCCTCCTCAAAGCAATCCAATAAAGCAGCTTGCAAAGGGGTATCTGATGCCCTATGCCACGTGTTATTACCCCGGGACAACGGCCCGTGACTGAACATCTCCGGCCCCAAAACGAGGCCACGAGGGAAGGGGGGTTTTATCTGGAGGAGTGGGGGGGGTAAGGGGTAGGGGAGATCCTACCACAACTGAAAGGGGGGGAGCAGGAGGAGGAGGAAGTGGTTGGTGGTGGTGGAGGAGGAGGAGGAGGAGGAGGAGGAGGAGGAGGAGGAGGAGGAGGAGGAGGAGGAGGAGGAGGAGGAGGAGAGGAGAGGAGAGGAGGAGAGAGGAGGGAGGATAAGGAAGAAGAACGAGGTGTGGAAGAAGACGTAGGAGAAGACCAAGAACAAAAAGAACAAGACTCACAAAATAAAGAACAAGAAGAAAATAAAGAAGGAGAAGAAAGAGGAGGGGGGCAGTATGGCGATAAGACAGAGGTCGCGAGAAAGGGTCCGTGCCCACTGTGCGTGCCCGCATTAGTAGGAGTATCTAAGCTCAATAAGGATGAGGCTGGGGGAGGGGGAGGGGGGGGAGGGGGAGGGGGGAGGGGGAGGGGCTAGCAGCGTCGAGGGCACAGAGGCAGACATCACAGTTATCAAAAGAAAGGCGTCTGGAGTGATTACTGTGCCTACTGTGAGTACTATCCCGAGCAGATGCGTGAGAGGGAGGGAAGGAGGTGAGACGGAGGGAGGGGAGATGGAGGGAGAGAGGGTGAGACGGAGGGAGAAGGAGAAGGGGAGAGGGTAAGAGGGAGGGAGAGAGGTTGTAAAGGAGGGAAGGAGGAGGGAGGGAAGTAGGGACCAAAAAAAGAAGAAAAATCATCCAGGCAGATGTAATTATAGATATCCAATTCTATAATACGGAATCCTAGCAGGTGAGAAGCCGACTAGAACGGAGGTGAAATGACCTATACGTGGGGAAAGGGGAGACAGCAGGTCCCTCACACACACATACAACCACCCCTTTCCCCGCCGGTTGGGGAGGACGTGTGGGAACGCCGTGCACATGAGGCTCTCGGCTTTACCAGGTGCGTCACACAAGCCAGGTCAAACACGGCTGGGTTTATTCCCCTGAGAACTCCCCCCACCCGTCCCCCTCCCCCTTCCCTCTTCTACCTTTTGCCGTCGTACGTCACAGCAGCGTCAACAGCACTCACGGACGAATTATTTGCAACGACACGTACGTACAGAGCCTGCAGGGGTTCGCTGACGAAAGCATGCATTTGCAACAAGCGAAAGAGTAATCCGAATAAAGCCGATACGTCAGACTCGGTGATCATCTTACCTGTATCACCAAATTGCATTCATACGTGAAGATATACTGTGCGTAACTGTGCCGAAAAAAATGCACATGGAAGAATGCGATCGTGTGCGTGTCAGAATGAAGACCGCGCATGGAAATCCCTTTGAACTCGCGTTGGTAAGGACATGAAAAATGCAAACACTGAAATTCGTACATCACTGTAAATGTGTCGGCGCAATGATAAAGTCAATCATAATGCTCGCGCTTCCAAAAAGGGGAACGACGCCTGGGATATATTAATGCCTCTTTCCGCGTTGTAAATCTGGCGAGTGCTTTTGAGGCCGAGCGCGAAGGGGGCCCGGCCCGTAAACAAAAACAAAAATGGCGCCGTATGCAGCAGGAACATCACTTACCGGGCTTTTTTTAGAGGTTTATGAACCCCTCGTCGGCTAATTACGCCATCGGTCACGGGCGGCGGGAGGGGCGGGGAAGGAGAGCGACAAAGCGAGGCGAAGGCGACGGCTGCGTGATGCAAAGATACGCAAGGGCGGCGGCGGCTCCGTGACGCCTTACGCTTTCCGTCGGCGTCTCCCTTCCTCGCCCCTCGCCCCACGCCTTCCCCTCTCGCCCCAACCTCCAAGCTCCTAGCCTCCGCTCCCGCTTTACCGCCCACTGCCGCCTCCCAAAAAAGCCATCAACATCAAAGGATCACGAACCCGCGTCCAAATTGCGCCCGCGTCCGCCCACACCTGTCGCGACCCGACGGCACGGCTGTCATTACGGTCGCGGGAGGATTCGCTGCCGAAGGGCCGAAGGGAGTCACGAAGGGCTAATTGAGGGCCAGGGCGCCGCGCCTGTCATCCTGACGTCTGCCAAAGATACACTTCCAAAGGCGCTCGCTCCGGCCCTGACCTCGGCACTGGGAGCTGCGGCCCACAAAGGCGCACCCAAATTAAGGCGAGTCATTAAATGCCAATTATAATTTGTCTTTTGAAGCTTACAAATCTTTATGCATAATTCATATCGGATACTAGAAGTATAAAAGCTTTCTTATACCCGTGCACGCACGCACTCGCAGGCGAAGACAAAGACCAACAAACACATACATTCACTCACTCAGTTAATTACTCTCTCTCTCTCTCTCTCTCTCTCTCTCTCTCTCTCTCTCTCTCTCTCTCTTCTCTCTCTCTCTCTCTCTCTCTCTCTCTCTCTCTCTCTCTCTCTCTCTCTCTCTCTCAACCCCCATGTGTATACAGTGTTCAGTTTCAATGAAAATCCAGCACAGCGAAGCCGACTCGAGCCCTCCGGACGAAAACTTTAGTAGGGCACGCTATTCGGCCCCCGGGAAGCGGCCGTGCGAATAACGCGCGTGTCGAGATTTCGCAACCTTCCCTCATCCGGATATTCGGTTAAGGAGGAAGCGCCCCTGGCATTACTCGCAGGAAACACTGCCGGAGGAGGCGAGAGGGGAGGCCGGAGGCTGGAAAACAGAAAAGGGGAAGGTGGGGAGGGGGTGCGTATGGAGAAATGACACAAAGAAAGCTAAAAATGAAAATAAAAAAGTGATGATGATGATGATGATGATAATGATAATGATAATGATAATGATAAGGACGAAGACGATGACAACAGCAATGACAAAGGCGATGATTATGATGATAATAGCAAATGGTAGAAACAGAAAGCATAACAAAAGAGCTAAAAATAGACCCTGGCACAGTGATTTACATTCCAGGCTTCCACAACAACAACAAAGGAAGAAAGACAATCAACCACCGAAGCAAGAAGGATAAGGAAGGACACCAAGGAGGTAAAAAAAAGGAAAACCAGACAAAACAAGAAAAAAATGAAAAAGGGACAAAAACAAGGAAAGGGGGAAAAGGGACAAGACCAAAATAAAAAAATAAGAAAAAAGGAAGTATGGAAAGAGGGACAAAAAGAAAACGGACAATAGGAAGAATAGGAAAAAAGAGAAAAGGGAAAAAATAAGAATAAAAAAAGGGAAAAAAGACAAAAAAAAAAGAAAAACGGCAATAAAGAAAAAAGGGAAATAAAGTGAAAAGGTGCAAAAACAAGTAACAAGAAAGTAGAAAAAAGGAAAAAGAATGAAAATGGGGGAAAAAAGAAAAAATAGGACGAAAAGCAAGAAAAAAGGAAAAACCATGAAATTGAGGGGAAAAAAGACAAGACAAGAAAAGAGAAAAAAGAATAAAAAAAAAGAGAAAAAAAAATCAAAACAGGACGTGAAGGCCAAGTGCTTGAATGAACGCAGGCAGAAGCAGCCTAATGCGGCATCAGTGGAGCCGCTAAGTGACTTAGGGATATGCAGGTCTGGTTAGGCCTATGGGCGGCGTGGGCGTGGGAGGCGGGGGGGGGGGGGCGAGGAGGAGTGTCCTATGGGCAAGGGCGGAGGTGGGGGTGGGGGAGGAAGGGGGGAGGCGAGGAAAAGTGTCCTATGGCAAGGGCGGGGGGAGGGGGGGAGTGGCATTGGGCGTGGGCGTGGGAGGGGGAGGGGAAGGTATGTGTGTGTGTGTGGGGGGGGGGGGTCAAGATGCGTCTTGATTGGCAGAATTATGCATATAACAAACACCAAAACAGACACACACACACACACACACACACACACACACACACACACACACACACACACACACACACACACACACACAAACAAAACACACTCCCTAAAAAAAGCCGACCCTCGTGCACGCAGGCGCCGACCCAAGGCAGTGATTCCGCGGCGCAAAAACTTGGCCCGACGACCGACCTGGAGCGGAAGATGGCGGCTTCCGGTTCCCGTGGCGTCTTCGCGGCGCTCAAGCATCGCGCGCCGGACGAAACCCTAATCCGTTTTGGCGCGCCGATCCGCCACAGGTTCCCGCAAACTTTCTGCTTCCGAAAGATGTTTCAAGTTTGATAAAAAGAGAAAGGGAAATCTTTTCCCGGGCTCGCGGCGGCACGTGAGCCACCTGCACATGGCGCTGCTGGGGGCGGAGAGGGGAGAAGGGGGAGGGGAGGGGGGGGGGGGGGGGGCGTGGCTAAATATTTACACGACATCGCCCGCCGCTGCAACACTACTGGGGGATGCAACAGGGCTTCGTGCATCTGCGTGTACCCGCGCGGATCTCTCTCTCTCTCTCTCTCTCTCTCTCTCTCTCTCTCTCTCTCTCTCTCTCTCTCTCTCTCTCTCTCTCTCTCTCTCTCTCTCTCTCTTTCTAGGCGCCTGTATTTAAGTGCGTGTGCATGTGCGTGTGCGTGGTGGGTTCATGTGCGTGTGTATGTGCGTGTGTGGTCTCCGCACGTACACATCTCCTTATCCCGGGCGTGCGTTTGTTGCGTGGCCCCAGTGGAGTAGCGCGGGCGGCATGTGGCTGAGGATCAGG
>NW_020869147.1:920395-931632 GCF_003789085.1 Penaeus vannamei
AGAGAACAACTATGCAAAGGCCGAAAAAGAGAACAATGATGCTAATAATGATGACGATGTCAATGTTGTATTGCAAATGTGTTTAAAGACAAATCTGATTTCCTTCGACATATACGGTGATCTGTGCATAACCTCGCCCATTATATATTATTATTATTATTATTTGTGTAATAGATAGATAGGTTTTATAAAAGTTAAAAGTTAACACAATAGTAGCCGGGTAGCATCTGCATATTAAAGCTATCATTTTCTATCATGAACCTGTCTATCCGAGTTATGTAATAGATAAAGACATCTTTTTCAAGGGCATCCAAAGATGATGCTTCTCACAACTCAGATCATCGCTAATACTGTCATCACAATTGCTGGCGTTGATAGTCACATTTATTGCTATTACTAGTATTGCAGTGCTATTACAGATCTTTATTATCTTTGTTTATTTGCCTCCTTTCATCTGATCGCCCTTACCTCTGCTATTGCGATTATTGGCGTTATTGGCATTTTCGTCTTTATCCTTCGCGTCTTTCTTTTTCCTTATCTTTCTCTTCCTTTCCATCTATCATCTCCGTTTCCGTCTTTCTCGCACTGTTATGCCTTTTTCTGAAAGTAAACCCAGAACAACGAAGTCATTTTATGAAAGCAAAAATATAACCACAGTAAAAGTAAATAAACATTAGCGAAGAGATATAAAAAGAAAACAAATCAAAACGAGAGAGAGAGGGAGGAGATAAAGAGAGAAGGGGGGGGGGGGGTGCTCGGAGGCATTGGCGCTATTTCGGCCTAAAGTTTAGTTTTCTTTTCTTTTAATTCTCTCACTTTTATATATATATATTCCTTCGTTTACCTCATCGTTAATTTCCATTTTTCGGCTTTTTTTTCTTTCTATTTTTTCTAACCCTTCTAAGTTATCCTTTCTCTGAGTTTTTTCCTCCTCATCATACTGTTTTAATTATCTTCGCCATATCTATTATCCTGGAAGGAAACGAATCATTATGGAATCTGCAGAGAAAACGATAAAAATATGATATCGGAATAGCAAGGGTTACTATCGATTTTTTTCATTTAACACGTTTCCTTCTTTTCACTTGTATTCGCTTTATTTTCTGTTTTGTAGAAAATAGAGTTGTTTCCTGTGTTTTTTGTTTCGCAATTTCCTGTTTTTGTTTTTCTGTGTTTTTTGTTTCGCATATTTTTTGGATTTCGACCCTTTTTTACTTTTTTTCTTACTCGCCTATATTTTCTAATTATTGGGACGTTTCTCTTCATAATTCTTATTCGAATTTTTATTACACTCTTGAGGCTTATATACGTTTATTTCACATAGGAGAGATAAGGCTAGTTTTGCTGTCCTACACACATAAAAATACACAAGAGGGAAAAACTGATTGCAACCGGCGGCGTCTTGTAATTTTCGTGCCCGGGGCTTTCCATGTCTTTCAGCCCCGGGCGAGGTTGCAACCAGAGGGAGCACTTTTGGCTCCCTTTTGCAGATTCGAACTCGCGATCGCGGGTTTCGAATCTGGCGCCCTTACCCTCTCGGCCACGGTGTCGAGGGGCAACGAGATTTGGTTGGGAGAGGTATTTAATCAACATGTGTGTGAATGCGTGTACCTATGAGTGAATGTGAGATGATGCGTCATCGAGGATGATTATATAAAAATGATGCTGATGATAATGGTGTGATAATGTAATTAGTTCTAGCATGATAATGATGAACAATATTAAATAAGATTGCCAGTTTGAAAGACATGGAAAGTCCCCGGATGGAAAAAACAAGCCGTTCCTGTTGGTTAGTTATCCCCTGGGTGTATTCATGTGTGTGTACCTATGCGTGTGCGTGTGGGCCTTTTGCAACTTCGGTTAGGTCAATAAAAATCCCACCATTTTTCCTGTTTCATTGCAGGACGTCAGATAAAAACATTTTCTTTTATCTCACTTTCGCTTCCGCTAAAATAACTTATTTTGGAGAGAAATCTTTGCGAGGAGTCTTGTGTCAAACAGCAGTCGGGGAGAGAACATGGTCTGTCATCCGGTGGCTCGTCAGGCTCCTTGGCCGATGTCAGAATTGCGATAACGAAGTGACTTTAAACTGATCTAACTTGAGACGTGTCATTTATTTTCCGAATCCAAGTCCGATGCTCGAAGCACTCGCCGCCACGCCCTCGATGGGTGGTGTCGCGGAAACTCTTAAATGTTGCCGAGAAACTTCCTCCGCTGTCGCCTCCAGATAGATAGATGGAAAGAGAGAGAGAGAGAGAGAGGAGAGGGGGAGGGGGAGGTAAGAGAGAAAAACAATTATGATAATGATAACAATAATAATAATAATGACAACATTGATGTTGATAATGATAACGATAATAGACAAAACTAATAACAATAATAACAATAATAACGATTATTAAATAATAATATTATTAATAACAATGGTAATAATGATCATAATAACTACAATCATAGCACTGATTAGAGATACCAAGAGTAACGTCTATGAAAATCACTATAGTAATTATCATAATAATGATATCAGTAATTATGATGGTAATGATAATAAGAGTAGTAGAATAGTAATGATAACTATAATATCAACAATAATGATAAAATAATAATTATAGTAATAGTAATTATTATTACAATGACAATAAGGATAGTTATAATGACACCAATTATAATGATCATATACTTTTTATTTGCTACCGCAATTGTTAGCTATTTATCTATTTATTTATTCGATTTCATTTTATTTATTGATTTCTATTTTTTTATTATTATTTTTTTATTATTATCATTTTTTTTTTTTTTTTTTTTTTTTTTTTTTGCTACACCGCAATTTTTGTATTTTATGTCGGTTTTACAGCATTATATATTTTTTCGTCTTATTTCCTGTTTTATAGTGCACTTCTTTGTATCTACGCATTTTTCTTTCTTTCACACATGATTAGACACACACACACACACACACACACACACACACACACACACACACACACACACACACACACACACACACACACACACACACACACACACGGACACACACTCACACACAAATATATAGAAGGGGAGAAAGAGAAAGGAGGGGAGAGGGAGACTGTAAGGTTATATGAGTGAGGAACCCAAATGAGGCCACCCGTGAGGCGGGAGACTTCAGGCTTAGGGACCAAGGAAAATGAGGGGGCCCCGTTCGTTCCTCGCAAAGGGGGTGATGGGACCAAGCTGAAGGCTAGGAACCAACACGACCTCACAAGCCAAATTATCCCCGGAGATGCAGGTCTACCAGGAGCGTGACCAATATGAAGATAGTAATAAAATACAATAAAAATAAATCCTAAAATGAACTGTAAAAGTAACCAATGTGCAGAAGGCACCAAAGTAAAACTGCAATTAAAACGTAAAAATATTACGTGCCAGAAGGGCAGCCAAGGGCTTAAAAACAGTAAAACTTGCCAGAAGGGCTGAACAATTATTAAAGATATGCCAGAAGGGCTTAAAAGCAGTAAAAATAAGCAACATCAACAAAACTAAGATTCGTAAAATCACAGAAGGAAGAGAGGTAAAGGAAATGAAGAAAAGTAAATGAAAAGATCGTAAGAACAGAAAAGTAAAAAAAAAGTAAAAGCTGAAGTAAAAGTTCAGGTAAAAGACGAGTAAAAGGGTAAAACGAATAAAAGAAACGTAAAAGGAACCAGTAAAAGTAAGTAAAACTCAGAGTAAGTAAAAAGTAAAAGTAAAGGCACACATGGTTCAAGGTAAAAAAAATAGAGTAAAACAGTAAAATAACACGTCCAGCATAAATACACCTAGGCAAGTAAAAGGGGCAGTACAACCTTGTTTCAGCATCCGAGGTGTAGAATCCAGACAGGTAAATCCATAGGGTAAAGTCACAACACAGTCAGAGTATCCACTTCGTTTATTTGGCAAAAACATGGGGGTTACATTGGTTCACGCGGACGGAGTGGTAGCGGTAAAAATGATTAAAACAATAAATAGGAAATATTAAAATAAAAGAAAATATACACAAGATAAAGAACAATTAAAAGCAATAAAACATCAAAGAAATAAATGAGAAAATAATAATTATCATAAAAAATACGTAAAACCATCTGCTGCGATTCAGAAATAAAAATATAAAAATCAGTGACTTGCTCTCAGGGTAAAAGAGAGATTAAAATGACCAGTAAGTAAAAGCAAAGCACAAAAAACTAAAACTGAACTTGAAGATAAAAGGAATAAAAAGTACGAGAGAAATCGCAGCAGATGAGGATGCCCCCTTATCCGCACATCATGTGAATCCTTGTGGGATGTAGGCGGATAGCAAACAAATTCAGTGGAAGTTTTATTCAAAATATACAAAAAGGTGTAAATAACGTAAAATACAAATATAATAAAGCCAGCATAAAACAGAAGTAAAATAAAAGTGTAGAAATCAGGCTGGCTGAGGGAAGTGGTCCGCTGTGCTCGACTCGCCCTGTGGATTACGGAGGATGCTGGGTAGGATAGGGGTAGGATGGGGGCAGGAGTGGATAGGGTTAAAGGTAGAAGGTAGGACAAACGGGAGAAAGGGAATGGAGAAGGGAGGAATGAGCGTAGAAGTAGAAGGAAAAAAGCGAAGGAACAGGAAGAGGGTGCGAATAAGAGGGGTACGAGGGAAATGCGGCAGGATACAGGATAGGATAGGGATAGGATGGAGGTAGGATAGGTTAGAGATAAAGATAAGAAGTAGAACAAGCAGAGGAAAAGAGTAAAAGAGGGAAACTAGCACAGAAGTAGAGGGGAGTATAAAAAGCGAGGGGACAAGGAGAGGGTGCGAATAAGAGGAGAGGGATATGAGGATAGAGGAAAAGGGGGGGAGGATAGGTGATGGGTAAGGTCTGTGGGGGGGGGGAGGAGTTGAAAACAACCCTCCCATACCACGGGGTCGGAGAGGACATCGGAGACACACCTGGAAAGAGAAACAAGGAAGGCCTGAGCCCGATTACTTGCCTCAAAAGTTAAGGTGCATGTTCAGCTGGACGTGCATGACACGCATCACTGAACACGCAAAACACAAGTAAATAAAACACAGTAAAAACAGTAAAATAAATAAGTAAACAGTAAAATAAATTAGTAAAACCAAAACAAACACTGAAGAATCATCTCAGCCACAAACAGGGGCTGAGAAAAGGGGCCACAGTCCAGAACAGCTACACGTCAGGACCAAGGGCAGCACTGGAGAACAGCTCAGGGGGTCACGTCATCATCAGGTCCACCAGTGAAGTCGGCTCGAACATCTGTCGGTCCATCAGCATCAACGTCCTCGACGTCAGGGACCTGGGAAGGGCCGACTGAATCCTCTGCATCCAAGTCAGGAACATCCGGGTCATCTGGTCCTGGGTCATCGTCATCCTCGTCCTCTGAGGCGTAACACAGCTCTTCAGACGTCTTGAAAGGCTTGAGGTGGTTGAGATGCGCCCTCAGTCGTACATCTGTATGAACATCTCTCACTTCAAAAGCCAGAGGTCCAAGTTGGGCAACAACTCTGGCAGGTCCACGCCACTTTCCAGTTAAAGGTGGTAGAGATCCAGTGCGATGCCTATGCTCATAATACCAGACGAGTGAGCCCATCTCTGGCTGGAATCGTTCTCTCGTGCCTCTGTTGTAATAGTTACCATAGGTCTGCCTGGACTGGTTAGAAGCGGTGACAGCTGCTTGTCTAGATGCCTGGAGTCGTTCCTGCAGGTTGAGGTTTTCTGCAAATACTGCTTCATTTGTCAGGCCAACCGGAAAGTTGGCATGCCGGCCAGTCAAGAGGTACAAGGGCTGCTCGTGAGTCGTCCTGTGGATAGCAGAGTTAATCTGCAGTCTAATTTCAGGAATGAATTGGTGCCAGATCCTTGGTCTATCCTCCACCAAAGCAGTCAGAGCTGATTTCACAACACGATTGGTGCGCTCTATCATCCCATTGGCTTGGGGATGATAGCGGATGGTGTAGTGGTGACTAGCATGCATCATCAAGACGAGCTCCTTGAAGAGACCACTGGTAAACTGTACCCCATTATCCGTTTGGATGACTCTTGGTGGGCCGAACAAGGTAACCCAATGGTCGACAAAAGCACGATGGATGTTGATGGCAGTCGACTTCCTCAGGGGCACAATCTGCAGCCATCGTGAATGTTGGTCAATGATGGATAGAGCATACCGAACTGGGATAGTGGGTCCAAAGTCCATCAGGTCCATGGAAACACGCTCTAGAGGATACTGGGCCAAGGGAGTCTCTCCCATAGGCACTCTTTGGGGGCTACCTTGACTGCTGACACACAGAACAGTTGTCCACATACTCCCTACAGTCCTTCAGCATGTTGGTCCAGTAGAACATTGACCTAGCATTGTCATAGGTCCGCTGAACACCAGGGTGAGAAGCAAGAGGTGGTAAATGGGATGCCTTCAGTGCAGAGTTCTTCAGTGATACAGGTACAACAAGCTGGTAACAAATTCGGTCCGGAAGATGTCTCAGCCTGTACAAAACACCTTCCTTGACCTCGAATTCATCCAAAGGAAGTGGCCACTTTTTCTTTGGAACTGTACCATCAAGTAGATAATGGCGAAGATCAGCAAGATGAGGATCATCCATCTGCTTCTGCGCAAGGACCTCAGGAGACAGCTCTGTGATGGCAAGTCCGGCAACTTGGTAGCTGGGTGCATCCTCCAGTATAGCAACATGTCTTGAAAGCAGGTCTGGAACATAGTTGGTGGGCCCCTCTTTGTATCGAATGTTGAAGTGGTAGAACGAGAGATCATGAGCATAGCGTGTCATTCGTGGAGATTTGGTTTTCCGAGAAAAGACATGTACCAAAGGCCTGTGGTCGGTATAAATGGTGAAGTGCCGTCCATAGAGGTAAGAGTCGAAGATCCTGACTCCTTCAACCACACTGAGGGCTTCCAAGTCAATGGCAGGGTATCTAGACTCAGCACCTCGTAACTTGCGGCTGAAATAGGCGATGGCATGTGGCGTGCTGTCGTCCGACCTTTGCATCAAGCAGGAACCAATAGCGATGGAAGAAGCATCTGTGTGTAGCTCAAACTCCGGTTAAAATCTGGCTGGCGAAGAACTGGTGCAGTGGTAAGGCGGTCCTTTAGCTCCTGAAATGCCTTCTGTTGATCAGCTCCCCAAAACCATTTCTGATTCTTCTTAAGCAGCAAGTGCAGAGGTGAAGAAATGGTTGCATAACCAGGGATGTGCTTCCTGAAGAACCCAGTACACCCTAGGAAGCGGCGTACCTCGCGAACATTACGTGGTGCTGGAGTTTTAGCGATAGCAACCACCTTATCCTGGTTGGGAAGAACTCCTTCTGGGCTGATAGTGAATCCCAGAAGTCTATCGGTAGCAGCAAAGTGCATTTTGCCATGTTCAGCTTTAGACCAGCGGCTAAAAGAAGCTGTAACGTTTCTTCCAGGTCTTGTAGATGCTGGCGGAACCCACGGCTATAGATAACAATGTCATCTAGGTAGCACAGGGTGTGCTTACCTAGAACAGGAGAAAGGAGGACGTTCATAGTGCGTTGAAAGGTGGTTGGTGCGGTTGAGAGACCGAAGGGAAGGCGGCAGAAGTGGAACAGCCGGTAGCCATCAGAGAAGGCAGTCTTGGGCCTATCGGAGGGTTCCACCTCAACTGCCCAATAGGCTGCACGGGCATCCAGTGTGGTGAATGTGTCAGTGGGACCCAGTTCATCGATGAGAGCATCAATCCTCGGGAGTGGGTAGGTGTCTTTCTTGGTAACTGCATTCAGGCCCCGATAGTCGACACAAAAACGGAGACTGCCATCCTTCTTCTTAACTAAGACTACTGGACTCAACCAAGGGCTACATGAAGGCTCAATGACACCTGATTGTAACATGGAGTCACATTGCTGTCTGATGGTCTCCTTAGTAGACTGCGGCAACCTCCATTGACGGACACAAACTGGCTTAGCATCCCCAGTGTCAATCTGATGGCGGATCCCAGGTATGTGGCCAACAGTCTCTTCACCGTCAAAAAGTTCCTGGAACTGCTCCAACAGCTGGTTAAGTTCTTGTTGCTGCTCCTCCAGTAAATGACTAAAGTCAGGTGCATCACTTGTTGTATCTGGATTGTCTGGCTCTGCAACAGCATCACATGTGGCAACCGCAACAGAGGGTGGTAGTAAGGCGCCCTCTATATCCCAGTCTTCCTCTGGAATGTCAGGTAAGTTGGCCGAAAAGTCATCCCATTCCAGCTCTGGTTCAATAGCTCCATCCAGTGACAAGGATTCAGTGAAATGCTTCGGCTCTGTGGCGGCAGAAGCAATCGTGAATGGATTCTCCTCTTCGCCTTGAACTGTAAACCTGTGGTCTGTCGTGGCAGTAGAGGTATATCCCAGGCCTTGGGCTACAGTGGATCCTGGACTGACGGGACACCTGTCTCGCCCGGCAGCAGCAACACCAGTAGACCCAGGGGCTGTGTGGTTCCTCTTCTCGGTGGTGTCGAGTTCTTCAGGGCCAGTCCTGACAGGAGGTGCGTGATCCCTGGCAGCTGTCTCCCGGAAGGTTGACTGGGGTTGAACATGATGGCTCGTGGAGTGGGGAACACTGTAGACCTCTCCCAGAGGTGTGACAGTCCCGAGTCTGGTACCCTGTTTCAGTACAAGGGGCCGTGGAGTATGGTTCAGGGCCCATATGGAGCATCGTCGTCGAGTGGCGGTCGTAACAAGGTGTGGAAGAGTCAGGTCATCAGTCACGGCCGGGTCAAAACGACATCTCCGTCTGCTTGACCCAGCCGAGAAATGCAGCTTTCCAGAAAGCGACCAGAGTGTGGTGGAATGGTAGTCGGTCTGGCAAGATGGACAGCGGCTTCTTGTGGAGCAGGTGCATGGAGTTCAGGAGGAGAATCAGTCAGGCCTGAGTCAACCAGGCTAATCTGTAGGGAGTGGGCATCGGTGTATAGGAGCGACAGCTCACAACCTCCCAGGATGAGCAGTCCATGAGGTGATTGGGCTTCCGACTGCAAAGTGAAGTCCTGGCGTCGCAAGAAGTCAGTCCCAAGAAGGACATCGCCATGGAAGGACAGATCAGCCACTATGGTGCGGTGAAGTAGAACAAGATCTTGATGGTAAAGCTGAGTGTCACCTCTGCAGCTGGGTGGAAAGGCTCCCCTGAGACCTTGGAGGATCTTGCTAGAAGCATGATGTCGGAGCTTCTTCGCCGGATCGAGGACTTCTAAAGCACTTGGCTTAACTAAAGTCACCTGAGACCCAGTGTCGATGAAGCAGAGAAGAGTCTTCCCATCAACACTGAGTGCCACGACTGGACGTCCGCCGACTGCTGGGGTAGTCACTGCTGCTGTTGTTTGGACCGGCTCTGTCTGGACTGTGATGGAGCGTGTGCGGGTTCCCTCTTGTAAAGTCGCCAGTGAAGTTGGGAACCCTTCCTTCCTGGCCTCTTGAAAGGGGCACTCACGAGACATGTGACCGCTCCTTCCACAACGGAAACAAGAGTAGGCTGGTGGTGAAGACTGACGGCAGCAGCTCTGCATTCCCGGGTGCTGTGGTGAACTTGCGATGGTATTCACACCAAACATTACGCCGTGTTGGTGGAGGAAAGAGGCGACTGAACAGGTGGCGGTGAAGTGGCAACAGGAACAGGTCATAACGGTCTCGAGTACGAGGTGGCCGGTCTGGAGTGCGACGTCGAAGCTGGTAGTCGTCCTCTTGGATGTTGTTCGGAGACTGGTGGCGAGTGTTGGAACTGCTGTGCCTGATGCCATACCTGGAGTTCCAAAGCTTCTGGGCGGTCTCGGCAAGCTGGATAGGCGAACAATCATCCTTGAGGACAAGGAGATCGCGTAAGGTGGATGGTAAGCCAGCAAGGAAGACCCGCCTGATCAGCTCAGAAGGCTCTCCTACAGCTCCTCGGTGGCCCGGTAGCCTTGAAAGACTGACGCCTCCACCTCAAGGAAGAAGTCCATGGAGCCTGCCTCTCAGTCATTGGTGATCATACAGAACCTTGAAAAATCAGAGGCACTGTATGTTCCCCTGAATTTACGCTCAGTTGCCGCTTGAAGGTGTCCCAGTCCTGTATTCCGTCGAAGCTCTCGGAGTTGATGATGGTCTCCGCTCTGCCCCGACAGCTCGCTCTCGCAGCCCGGATGTACGCATCATCAGTTGCGGGTCGTACCAGGTTCTCGATGGCCCGAATGTAACTTTCTACCTCTTGGTTCCTCTTCAAGGGCTCGCAAGCAGAGGTTTCTCCCTTAAAGTGAGGGATGGAGTCCCGGGACACAAGGTAAGGGATGACATCCCTGGAAATCAGTGAAGGCTGCTGGTGTCGAAGGTGATCCTCCGCTGGCTCATCGCGGTACCTTGGGTGTACAGGAGTTGACAATCTTGGGGCTGGCTCGGGGAAAGTCTGTCTAGCCTCTCGAAAGTGTGAGAGACCAGGGTGCTCCCTTCGCTTCCATCCTTCTGTTGCTGGCTGGGAGCCGCTTGTCGTTGAAGACGCCTTTCCCTTTCCTCCAGTTGTCGCTGCCATTCCTGGAGGTCTTCCCTGGTAGCTGTTTGGCGGATGGGGCTGGAAGGCCTGGCTGCACGTGGTGTGGTAGCTTGTCGAATGCACGGAAGTGGTGCGCCCGCTTGCTGCTCCTCAGTCTGTGCTGCTGAGGGAACCTGGCTCCCATTACTGCGGGATACCACCGCTTCGGCAGGAGCAGTCCTTTCCTGTAGATGGTCCTCCAGTCGCTGCAGCCTGTCCTCGCTCGTCCGGGCCATCTCCTCCATCCTGCGCAGCAGTTCTTCCCTGTTCTGGGCGACAAGGTCCGTCATCCTCTGCAGCATTTCCTCCATCATCGTAACTTCCCCTTCCACGGCTCGAACTGCGTCCTGCACTTCGGTGTTGGAACCCTGAACCACTATGACTGGAAGGTACGGCTGTCAGGCGATGAAGTGCGCGAGCTTGGCTGGCTCGATGACTTTCGTGACGCAAAGATCCACGTCCAGGCATAGTACAAAGCCTGGTGACAAAGGGAGCGAAGTCCCACACACTGGAGCTGTGTAGCTCAAAAACAACACAAAAAGTAGCCAGAGATACTGGCTACACAAAACAAAGTGAACAGTGATGCGTGATCAACTGAGGCCAAACACTGGCGCATAAACTTAAAACTTAAAACTGCCCGTAAACTGGGTAAAATACAAAAAAACGAACCAAGTGCGAACAAAGGCGAAAAAGTCAAAATTAGCAGGGGTTAAAAACAA
>NW_020869147.1:931732-934232 GCF_003789085.1 Penaeus vannamei
AGGTAAGGAAGGTAGAGAGAGAGAGGGGGGGAAGGAGGAAGGGAATGGGATATACCAGGAAGAATCTGCAGAGGAACAGGAAGTCGGGAAAAAGATGAAAGAGCGATGTCCGTTAACAGTCGAGGGTTAAATCCCATAAAAAGGTGTTTAAGATATATATAATGTTTGAGAGGATAAGCATCTTTTCTTTTTAGATTTAGTTGCCAAATCGTGCACGTAGAAATACTAGGTTGGAATTAATGATCATACATATGGAATTACGAAATACAATACAATACAATAAGTAAATAAATAAATAATTAGATAAAACGGTAATAATTTGCAGTCCATTTTCTGTGACACGTACTGTACCCTAAATGCTATTGCTATTACTGGAACTACTGTAATTATTATTGCTATTGCTGCCGTTGCCGTTAATTTTCGTTATTATCCTTGTTATGTAATATTACTGCTATTACGAATGCTTCCAGTTGTTATGCCATTATTGTTGTCTTTGTTTTGTGTTGTATTTTCAGTTTTCTTAGTAACTAGGCATCTCATATTTGTTCGCTCTCTCCTTCTCTATCTCTAAAAAAAAAAAAACTTACTCCTCAGTCACTCTCTATATAAATCCAATGTTCAGATTTAGGTGATTTTAGCAAGAACATACAGCCAAAGAATTAATATTTACTAAGAACGTATAACCAAATATAATACTTTAGCAAAAACGTACATCCAAGGAATTTGTTTTTAGCAAGAACGTATAACCAGAGATATTTTTAGCAAAAACGTACATCCAAACATTTTTTTTAGAAACACAACCAAGAATATATATATATATATATATATATATATATATATGTATGTATATATATATGTATATATACATATATATTTATCAAGAACGTACAACCAAACTTTTATAACGTATCTCGCACCCTATAAAGACACCTCTAGAATCTCGTGACTAGACCATGAGAAATGACCGTGGATTTCCATATAGGGTCAGCAGTCGCCCGCATACATAACAGTGGCTTCTTGTATACCTATCTGAGTGTCTTGTTAGCGTTGCTTAAACAGCTGTGTGTTTAGTAAATGACTAATTGGATATTTTATAAATCTTCCGGAATTGGTAGGCGGTTTGTAGAGGTTTATGATGGGCTGGTTACACACACACCATATATATATATATATATATATATATATATATATATATATATATTGTGTGTGTGTATTTGCATATATATACACATATAAATATATGTATGTATGTGTTTGTGTAAAGGATGTATACAGTATATGCATACATGTATATACACTCGAGAATGGGGTATGTGTATATATATTTTATATATAAACCTCCAGTTACAGTTACAAATTATTCTTTATTGTTGCTGCACGACATTAAAGCACTATCTACATGATTTACACCCGAAGCACAAACGCGGATGTTGAAAATAAGAAACCAGTCTAGGCGTGGCGTCGAAATGCGCTTCCTCGTGTGTATAAGTGTGTGTATAAGTGTGTGTGTGTGTTCGATCCCCCTAATCCGGAAGTTGAAACAGGATCCGATGCTTTTCAAAGCTTCAGTGGAGAGAGAGAGAGAGAGGAGGGAGGGAGAGAAGAGAGAGAGAGAGAGAGAGAGAGAGAGAGAGAGAGAGAGAGAGAGAGAGAGAGAGAGAGAGAGAGAAAGAGAAGGGGAGAGGGAGAGAGAGAGAGGGAAGGGGGAAAGAGAGAGAGAGAGGAGAGAAGGGGGGGAGGAAGAAAGAGAGAGAGGGAAGGGGGAGGGAGAGAAAGAGAGAGAGAGATAAAGATAACAAGATGGATAGATAAACAGAAAGAGAGATAGAATGAGAAAGAGAGAGAGAGAGAGAAGAAAGAGAGGATAGATGCAGAGAAAGAGAGAGAGAGAGAGAGAGAGAGAGCAAAAAAAAAAACAGAGAGACAGTCTATTCCAACTTCCCCTTCCTCCCTTACACGTCTCCCAAGTATAAAGGTTAAGGAAGATAACGGACGATTCTTGGGGGGGGGGGGGGGGAAGACCTTTTTCACTCTTGCTTTTGTTTTTGTTTTGTTTTTTTTTTTTTATTTCGTGCCATTCGCTCATGCTTTTAGTTGTTTTTTTCTTTTCTTTTTCTTTTTTTTTCTCGAGCTATTCGGGTGAGCTCTTGTTCGAGTCAAGGTTAAAAGAACTAGTTTTGTGACTGGCCTTACCTCGGTTGGGGGTCGTGGGTAGGGGGGGGGAGGGAAGGAGGGTAGGGTAGAGAATAGGGAGGAGAAATATAGGGGGGAATAGGGATGGGAGGGATAGGGGAAGGAGAAGGGGAGGTGGGATAGAAGGGAGAGGAGGGAATAGGATGGGGTATGGGGGAGGGGAGGAGAAGAAGAGAGAAAAAGAGAGAGAGAGAGAGAGAGATACAGAGAAGAGAGTGAAGAGTGAGTGAGAGAAAGAAGAGAGAGAGAAAAAAATCAGAGGAGATAAGAAGGATGGGGAGAAATAGGAAATAGAGGGAAAGGAAAT
>NW_020869147.1:956732-961732 GCF_003789085.1 Penaeus vannamei
ATGTAGGGTATGTTTATGTTTAGATAGCATGACACACATGCCACATCTACAGTGATTTTAACCCTGTGTCTTTAGGCATGGCATGTATGTACATGCCATGCCCCATTGTGTGTGTTGAAGTTAGTAATTGTTTTTAGACATAGATGGCTCCACAAGTACAAAGTCACCAATGAGCCAATGACGTGAACTACCCGTCTCCTGTTTAGCCTTTTCCTTGATTTTCGATATTTCCTAGTATTTCCTAGTGCTGTTAGTGACGTCAGTAACAATATAGTAATCATAATATTTATAACAAAAATAATAGTGTCAATATTGATAGCATTAGTAAAAAAAAAAAAAAAAAAAAAAAAAAAAAAAAAAAAAAAAAAAAAAAAAAAAAAAAAAAGGGAAAAGTGCGGTCACAAGATCTATGAATTGACTCCTTTGTGGCTAAGCATTACCAGAGCCATCTATGTACAGAAACATTTAACCAAGCATTGCCAAAGGGAAAGCACCCTTTTCCCATTGACATTGGGTTAATTTAGTCATTGTGTTTATGCTCTACAAGTAATTTGTCACCAAAGAGCCAATTACTAGTCCTGCCTATCTCACCTGTTAACTCTTTTCCATGAGTTTGAAATTCTTTATTATCTTTATTACTATCAATATTATTACACAAGTCATAATGTCCATAATAATAACATTAGTTATTTTAAAATCATTAGAAAAAAATCACTAAACTTCAAGTAATGGAAAAATCAGGTAAGGTCACATTGGGCTCTTTATTAACTTCTGGGTGGCTGACCCTTGTGAAGTCACCTGCATGCAAAGGGTTGCAAGAGGAACAATGAAGGGAAGAGCAAGAAAACAAATAAATATGCCAAAGGCCTTTTTGCTAATGCTTCATCAGGGTATACATGACAAGATGTACATAGAGGAGTATTTATAGTACAGACCAGGACGAACCTGCCAGATCTCCTCTACAGACTTAATGGAGTACACCCTTCCATACAGTTGACCGCATAAAGGAAAGAAATGAACAACTCCCTTTCCTAGACACCATGATCCACAGAAGACCAGATGTTCCAAGATTCTCCGTGCACAGAAAACCCACCAATAACGATGATTTCATTCATTATTTCTCTGCCCATAGCAAGAGGACCAAAGAAGGCGTGGTCATTGGCTTTTTCCTCTGAGCCCTCAGAATATGCAGCCCTGAGTTCCTGGAGGAAGAAATGCAACATGTCTGTAACACCTTTCAACACCTCCATTATCCTCGCCCCATGCTAACCCACCTCTGATGCAAGGCCGAGAAGATCATGAGCAGACCGAAAGGAGACTGAACACCTGGAGGCCCTAGTGGGCCAGACTATAAAGATTGTCATGTCTTCAGGCAAGATGATCTGACTCTTGGTAAGAGAAAAGAGACCCATCAGCCAGGTGTACAGCATACCTTGTGGTGGTTGTGATAAAGTCTACATACATGAGACAACATGAGGACTGCATGAACAATGAATCAGCCAACACTGCAGTGCTCTCCGAAGCCACGACACGAGAAGCGCCTTCGTTGTTCACATAGACACCGATGGTCACCTCCCGAAGTGGTCCCAGGCCTCCATCATAAAACAAGGCCTGCCTCCACAACAAAGGAAGATGATAGGAGCGGCGTTCATCATCACAAACAACAAACAATATCAACACCACTACAGGGAGCCATGAACTATCCAAGGTCATTGCTCACCTGATCACCAATGTGACCTAACCACCTAACATTAGTATAAATACTCCTCTGTGTACCTCTTGTCATGTATGCCCTGACGAAGTATTGGCAAAAAGGCCTTCGGCATATTTGTGTGTTTTCTTTCTCTTCCCTTCGTTATTCCTATTGCTATTTTTCCTGTACTCATTTGGCTCTTAGGTAGATAGAACAAAATCATGAATATAGAATCTACATTTTTCAAAGTTTCCATTTACATATAATTCATATATCTATACAGATAAACAAGCAAGGCACAGGGATAATCATAAAGAACAGTGGCATCCATGATGGAAAGTCCCCTAGAAGAATTCCAAGCAGTATATTGAGATATTACAAAAAAAAGGTACAGGACAGGACTGAAATCTAGTAATACACCCTAAAGAATAATTTCTCTCATTCTCTGAAAGTGTGAAAGACATGTTCTTCAAAAAATCTTCAAAAGAATATGCCCTCTTACCCTTATCCCTTTACTTAACCATCCCTTTACCCTTCACCATTCCTGTTGTCAACAATGACTTTAATCCTGATTCTGCTTAACTCTGTTTTTTATCTCTATCCCTGTCTCTGAACTCTTTTATTGTTGCCATTTCCGTCCCTCACCACAACCCCTACATCTACTCCAGTGGCCTGCTCCCTTATCGCTTGCCCCTCACAGACCACAAAAGCCATGTGTTGTTTATTTCACAAGATTCCAAAGTGCCCTGTGCTCTGAAAGAAATGACTGTGACAAAGTGACCATAGAATACGCTAATTCAACCTTTATTGCTCCCATACCTTCTCCATGCTTTTATTCTTATGTCTTCAAGTATTAATATGTCATGTTTATACTTAAAATGATCCTGACAAAATGCTGATTCTGAATCACTGTGAATGTAATTGCTTTTAACATTGATATTCAAATGTTCTATGTTTCATGAAGTCAGTCAGTCTGCCCCCTAACCACAATATTTAGGATGTAAAAACATACCCACTTTATGTCAACGATACCCTTGTTCCTTCTTCATGAAACGGTCATGTGAACTGATGTTTCTATATTTATGTTCATTCATATTATTTCATGTTTCCCATTGTGAATTGTTTAAAAACAAAATTTGTTCATGACAATTCCTGTGCCATACTCTCAGACTGCTCGCCCTTGCAGGCGATGTGCTCCTCTTTGGGTGTCCTTGCCTTGCCCTTCTGAACCATCTCCCAGAATAAAGTAAAAATACTGCAGCAAGTTTAACTACAGACCACCTTCAAGGAACTCACCAGTGCCTCAGTACCTTACTTACTACTGCCTTACTGCTCAGCCATGACCTACCACACACCAAGAAAAAGAAGAAGTGGGTGGGACACCTCCCACTTCTTCACATCTACCCTTTACCCTAACCCATACCCTAATCTTTACCTCACACCCCTTTTCCTCTTCTCCTCCCTCACCAAGACCTACCTCCATGTCAACTTTGGCCCTGTTCTGAATGAGGAGCCTGACAGTAGGGAGCTGCCCGTACGATGCTGCCCACATGATTGGGGAGAAGCCATTGCCATCCACTTCATCTACATCCACATCTGAGAAGTTTGGTTGCAGAATTAGTGGTTTGAGGTTTGAAGAGTGGCTTTGACTCGCATAGCTTTTCCATATACCATTAAACTAATTAGAAATTAATTAATCAACTAAAGAGAGCAAGAAGATAAAAGAGAAGGAGAAAGAGGAAGAAAAATTAAAGGATTTAATGGAAGAGGCAGAGAAAGACGGAGGAACAGGAAGAGAAACATAAATAGAAAGAGAGGAAAAGGATAAAAAAGAAAAGAAAAACAGAAAGAAAAAGAAAATGAAAAAAGGAAAAAAACATCTAATCTGGAATCCTTCCTTCATTCCTCTCTTCCTCACACTCTTCCTTCTTTCCTTCCTACACACCTCTTAAGTCATCTGCTGAAAGCTCCCCCATTGCTGAGCGGATGTGGAGGGTAAAGTCCTCAGGCTCCACCTGGGGGGTGTGAGTTTGAATGTTGCCTCGTTGCAAGTTTGTCAGAACAGTTACTGGCTGTTGAAAGTACGAGATATATAAATTAATACAGAAGTTTCATACTACCCTATACAGATATAAATAATGGCAAGGGTAAAAAATTAAGAAACAATAGCAAATACATATTTAAAAATTTGGAAACAAATGCTTACCCCTGACACCAGAATGTGCCAACCAAATTAAGCTCCTGACAAGGGACCTTTTGTTTTATTCCCCTACCTATTTATTCATTTATTAATTTCTAATCTATTGAACTTAATTTCAAACCTTAAAATATACATACGCTCCATAAAAAAAAAAAAAACTTATTAAATGCAAAACAATACACATATACAAAACAAAAATCACCTGTATCAAACCCTTTATGGCTGGTTTTTAAGTCATTAATAAATAACCTGCTGCCCTTGAAATATATGACTAAACAAGTCAATGAAAATAAAATAAAAGAACAAGAATATACACTTACAAAGAATGTTATACATACAAAATAACATAACTTAGAACCTTCCTTAACCTTGAAAAACATAGTACCCCCCCCTCCAAAAAAAAAAAACTCTCATAAATACAATAACTACATAAACAAATAATCTCAACACAAGCAATTTCTCCCCAAAACCTACCCTGTAGGGTGAAAAGGCCGACCTCCGCGGCTGAGACTCCCAGAGGTCCATGTCATCCCCTATGTCCTCTTCCTTCACAATCATGTGGCTATCGTCCTCTGAGGAGGAACTCATCTCTGAAATCAGGAAGAGAAAGTGCATGTAAATAAAAAAGACTGAGGGATCTATTCAAAACAAAAATAAAGAAATAACTTACTCTTTTTCATTATCCTTGTAACAACAATAACATCAACAATAATGAAAAGATGGTAATAAAAGTGATGATGATAATAATAATAATAATAGTAGTAGTTATAGTAGTAGTAGTAGTAGTAGTAGTAGTAGTAGTAATAGTAGTAGTAATAGTAGTAGCAATAGTAATAGTAATAGTAATAGTAAGTAGTAGTAGTAGTAGTAAGCAGAAGTAGAAGTAGAAGTAGAAGTAGAGAGTAGAAGTAGAAGTAGAAGTAGAAGTAGAAGTAGAAGTAGAAGTAGAAGTAGAAGTAGAAGTAGAAGTAGAAGTAGAAGTAGAAGTAGAAGTAGAAGTAGAAAGTAGAAAGTAGAAGTAGAAGTAGAAGTAAGTAGAAGTTAGAAGTAGAGTAGAAGTAGAAGTAGAAGTAGAAGTAGAAGTAGAAGTAGAAGTAGAAGTAGAAG
>NW_020869147.1:981732-1014348 GCF_003789085.1 Penaeus vannamei
TTGTCTTCTTTATTGTTTGATATAAATTAATCACTACAGTATGTATTATCAAGCTTCATTAGCTTTTGTTCACTAATTTTCATAATTAATTGCCATGCCTTATTCATTGTTAATCACAGTTAGCATTTATTCACAGTTTATAAATCATAACTGAAGCTCCTAATTATTACAAATTTCTCAACAGGAATGCGTCAGAGGGTTGTTGATCCCAGGCAGGTCATAAGTGTGGAAAAGGAGATATCAAATAAGTCCAACCAACTAAAGACCTTGAGAGCTAGAGAGAAGTCACTGCAGCAGAAGCTCATATCTGCTGAGGCTAATGAGGAAGAGGTATTGTTTTGAGTTTTGGGTGACTATTTTTTATGAGGAGTAGGAAAACAGTCATGTGAAGTTTGTTTGGTGCTCCTCATTGCTGTGAATGAATTTAAGAGAAGAATGAGCCAGAAAGAAAAGGTCGATCAGATATTCTGTCTTCTTTCATAATCAGATATTATATTTGTGTTGATAAATCATTTGCCTTACAGGACTCAATGTTATTTTCATATTTTCAAATATGATATGAAGGTGATATGGTTTGTGTCTTAAGAAAGTAATATTAGATTAGTTTTGAGGAATACAATGTTGATTTGATTAAACAGTCTTGGGTTATATATCTTTACTTTATGGCATCTATTCGAAGAGTGGTTATCTTCAAGTTACAAGCCACTGAAGTTCTATACTTCATCACAGTTAATACAAAAAGTGCCTCATTCATTACCAGCTTGATGACCTGGACCTCGAAGATGGCGAAATTCCTGAGGATGAAGACGATGAAAATGATGGTAGCAGGAAGGAGCCAAAAATGTCAGAACTAGAGAGAGAGAAGCTTATTCGAGAGGGCAAGATGACTCCCTTTGGCACAGTTATGTCCCAGAACTCTTCGAAAACGGTTTCAGTGCTTCGCCCAGCTCATACTCCTATGGAAAAGAGAATGGCTGCAGAGGCCCTTAAGAGGAAGGGGGCAAGTGGAGGGCCATCAAAGGCAGATATGATCAAGTCTGGGGAAATGACACCTTTTGGAACAGTTGTAAAGTCCAAGCCAAAAGATGCAGGACCTTCAAAAATGTGAGCAAAAAAAAAAATGTTTTTCTTATTATTTTGTTATCTTCATTTTTTCCTTATTTTTAACTTTATCCTTTATATAATCTTTTTTCACATAAGGGAAGTGAAGCTTCATGTTACTATTATTGTTATTATATATTATGAATTATTGTACTTGACCTTTTCAGATCTTCAAACAAGCCCAGTGGTGGCATGAGTGACTTTGAAAAATACTTGAAAGACCAGATTGACCGACAGAAACAGCACAGTGAAACAAGCAAAGGCACAAAACGGAAGAAAAACAAAGGGGACCCAAACTATGGCTTTGCAAAGAAGAGGAAGAAAAAGCCCAAGGAATTTATAGGCGAATACTACAGAGATGATGAAGAGGAAAGTGATGAAAATGACAGCACATCACTATCAGCAATTAAGAAGCAAGCCCAAGAAAAGTTTGAAACAGGCATAAAAAAGAAAGAGAAATCATCTAAAAAGGACCCACTCAAGATGAAGGTCCTGCACCCTAAGAAGAAAAGAAATGAGAAGAACCTGGGAAGTGTGACCAGTGAGAGGGAGGCTGACTTGCTCAAAGAGACGCCACAAAGGATATTATCAGAAAAAATAGAATTCAAAGGAGGTGAGTCAGATGACCCATATCATGGGGATGGCAGTGGGAGTGAATACCGGCCATCTGATTCTGATGGGGAAGTATATAGTGATGAATACGTTGATTCCTGTGGTGATGATGAGATACCTGAGTCCAGCAAGAGAAAAAGCATTCGCATTGACAAGAAGGAGAAGAAACAAAGAAAGAGAAAGGATGATGAGTGGTCTGATGACAATGAATTTGACGATGCCCCAAGGCGACAGGGAAGAAAGACAGCCAAGGAGAGAGATGATGGGAATATTGAAGATTACATCCAGAGGATAGAGGCCTGGAAAGAAGAGAGGCTTAGGAAGAAGCAAGCCAAAATCCTGCAAGGGGGAGACCTGGACTCAGAGGAGGAGGAAGAGGAGGGCTATGAAGAGTTTGATGGAGGCTACAGGATTCCCCTAGGGGTGTGGAACAAGCTCTTCAAGTACCAACGTACATGTGTTAAGTGGCTTTGGGAGCTCCACAACCAAGGGTGCGGGGGAATATTGGGTGATGAGATGGGCCTCGGGAAGACCATCCAGATCATATCCTTCCTGATAGGACTTTCATACTCTCGCCTTTCTTGCCGTCGCCAATCATGGAAGGGTCTTGGTCCTGTCCTTATTGTGTGCCCAGCGACTGTGCTTCATCAGTGGGTAAAAGAATTTCACAAGTGGTGGCCACCTTTCAGAGTGGCTGTGCTGCATGAGTCTGGTTGCTTTGCAGGCAAGCGAGGAGCACTCATACACAACATTAATCAGTAAGTTGAAGTACATGCTTTGCAAGTTTTGGTAATTAGATAATTTTCTCTCAGATTCATAGTCTTAGTTATTAGATTTTGTTGTTTGCAGAACATATTAGTATTTTTTCTCAGAAGTGATCTTTCATAACACATTGATTCACTGTATAACCAAACCAATCTTACAGGCACGATGGCATTCTGGTGACCTCTTACACAGGTGTTTTGGCTCAGTTGGAAATATTATTACAATATAATTGGCATTATATCATCCTGGATGAGGGACACAAAATTCGTAACCCAGAAGCCCAGATCACAGTGGCCATGAAGCGTTTTTCCACCCCCCACAGGCTGATTCTCTCAGGTTAGTGTGAATCTGCTTTACCATATAGAGAAGCAATGCATTCAGATTGCCTAGGATCAATGGAAGGAGTGAATATATATTTACAACAATATTTGATAATTGTGTATATATTGTTTTGTTTTTGAATTTGCAGGTTCCCCCATTCAAAATAGCCTAAAGGAACTTTGGTCACTGTTTGACTTCATATTTCCGGGAAAGCTTGGAACATTACCAGTCTTTCTGCAGCAGTTTGCTGTTCCTATAACACAAGGAGGATATGCAAATGCATCAAAACTAGAGGTATATAATATGCAGGGCACCATATATTTGTGTATAGATTGTCATGTTTTTTATCACCATTATCTGAGTTTTTGTGTTACTGAGTATTATTGTTATTTACTATGTTTTTGACTGATTGTGATACACAGGTTCAGACAGCCTTCAAGTGTGCCTCTATGTTGCGAGACACCATTAATCCATACCTACTTCGTCGTATGAAGTGTGATGTGAGGAACCACTTAAAGTTACCGGACAAAAATGAGCAGGTATGAGTGCATTTCATTTTTTTCAAGTCACATGAAGTTTGAAATGTGTATGATTATTATTTAAATAAAGTGTGATGAAGTTGGTATCAACTTCTTAGATAATGAGAGTTTCCATGAATAGAGTTGCATTTGCAAAACATGAGATTTTAGTTTGTGACAACAGCTTTTGATAGTGGCCCAAAATATCCCAGACCAATCTGCCAGGTTTCATCAAATAAGGCAAGAGTTTTTGTTATCTTCCTTTACTCAACAAGCTATTGTTGCTCACCCTTTACCTTGATTATAAGATTTGATTAAGTAGTGTAGGAGCTCTGGCAAGAAAAAGTTGGTTGAAAATATAGTAATCATGCCTGTCTAGTGTCTTTGCAATTTGTAATGAAATCAAACTTAACCAAGACACATTATGAAACCAAGTTAGTGCCACAGAATTTCAGAAGAAAAGTCTTAGTAGGAATACAATATTTATGAGATTTTGATTAGTAGTTCAGGAGATATGGTAGGTATGATCTGCCATGAGTGTACTTTTTAACTACCCTTACTCAGCAAGAAAAGGTTTCTCAATTGATGCAGCAACAAAACAACACTGCGCTGTTCCAGAAGTATAGCACTATATAGCAATGTCTTATTTTTAAAATTTGGATTGGTAATTTAGAAGTTATGTGAAGTATGATTTGAGTAAAAATGTTGCTACATGTAAACTAACCCATAATTTTTAAAAAGGTGCTCTTCTGTGATCTAACTGAGGCCCAAAGGCAAGTCTATCGATCGTACATTGATGGGGACCAAGTAAAGTGCATCTTAGGAGGAAGAATGAAGGTAGGTCAACATATTCTTTAGTTTAGTTGTAGACTTGGTGTCAGTATTTCCCATATTGATGGACATTGTTAACCCATTCGTCCCGGGTGTCACATATATGAGACACAGGGAAAAAATAAACAGTTTCGGGCTGCCCGCCAGTGCGATGCTGTCTTGGAGCCGTGCTCCGCGGCAAATTTTCCGGGGAAGCTCCGCCCGCCGATTTTGTAGCTTCCCGGATTTTTTAAATTTTGGCTACAAAATGTACCCCGGCGCGGGTGGGTTAATGTCTTAAAATTCTGTCTTTTAGCAAACAAAATTCAGTGTTTTCTCATGTGTGGTTACAGGTATTTGTTGGTTTGATAGCTCTACGAAAGATATGCAACCACCCAGATCTGCAAACAGGAGGACCTCGTAATTATGATGATCAGTTTGTGTCTGGGCTTCAGGTAATGCTAATTTCCTCCCCCCCCCCCTTTTGTGTGCTTTTCTTTCTCCATGTAATGTTTAAGCAATTGACATAACTCAAGTTTTAGACATATAGTTTTATATGTTTAAGTGTTCAAATATTCTTATTCCTCGAACACAGCCTGAGCTCCAGTATGGCTGGTGGGGTCGTTCTGGAAAAATGCATGTCTTGCAATCCATTCTGAAGCTGTGGGCCAAACAAGGTCACCGCGTCCTCCTCTTCACTCAGTCGAGGCAGATGATGTGCATCTTGGAGAAGTTTCTGATGGATGAACATCACTCGTATCTCAAGATGGATGGGTAAGAATCATACTGTTAGAGGTGGTTATTGAGTGTGGGACCAGATGTTTCGTGATTGCTCGGATTACTTTGGGTTTGAAAAAAAAAAAAAAAATTGTCATTTTGATTATATTCTTCATTTTTGTTCTGCATGGAACATGGAAATTTTATATATTTTGGGTAAAGAATGCTAAATAGTTATGATATGCTGATACTTTTTTCTTTTAATCCTGTTGTCTATTTTCACTTATTATTAAATATACAGTTTATGATATAAATGAATAAAAAATTACAAATCTTTATATTACAGGACAACAGCAGTGGCATCACGTCAGGTAATGATTGACAAATATAACAACGATCCTTCATATTTTGTGTTCCTGCTCACAACAAGGGTTGGTGGCCTTGGGGTCAACTTGACAGGAGCTGACAGGGTCATCATTTTTGACCCTGATTGGAACCCTTCAACGGATTCCCAGGCACGAGAACGATCTTGGAGAATAGGGCAAACTCGACATGTTACTATTTATAGGTACAGTCTTACTAAATTTGTGTGGAACACAGGTATATGGTATATTGTGCTGAAACATTTAGTACTGGTTGACCCATTGACATTGGGATATGTGCCTGTGTGCCATGTCCACTGTGAATTTAGGTTTATAAATTTTGTTTACACATAAATGGATCCATAAGAAGTTTGTCAAAAAGGAATCAGTTGTATTTTCAGATTCCCCCCCCCCCCAATGTGTTTTTATCCATTGGATCCATCACAGAAATCACAATGCTGAAAATGTGGGTTGTGGGTTATGTAAGTAGCCAACATCTTGGGTGTGCAGTGTGTAGGCTAGGCTTGTGCAAACACCCATGAGCAGTGACAAGACTCTGTGCTGCCCCTTTGCAAAGTTTTGTGTGAATTTTTTTTTAGCCTTTTTGCCTTTTTGCAAACTTCATATTTGTCTTTTGATTTACTTTATCCAGAGGGTAATAACTTATTTTCCTTGCACATACTCCATATCACATCTCTATGTAGTAAATAACATTTGGTGATTTGTGTCATATATTTTACTTTTACGTAATCTTCAATTTTTCCTATTACAACCTGTGCTGCCAGTCACAGCAGCCAGGAATACGGTGCGCGGCATGGAAATGGCATCCTCCCCAGAACCAGCGCTCTTCCAATCACTGCTTAATCATGTTACATTCCACATTCGTTTATCATTGGGAATACTGCTAAAGCCCCCTTCTAAGCACCAAATGAGTCAAATCATACTCCAAGAGGCTTGTGCACATGTGGCAAGTCTTTTCCGTCACCCTAGCCTTTGCTCATGACAGCAAGTTCGTGTCACCTGGCCCGCGGCCATTTTGCCTGATGATGGCATGTTTACGTCACCCAGCCCTTGACCCAGATTTTTTCATGACAGGACCATAATGTCATCCGGCTCGTAGGGGTTAATGACACTGTATAATCTTAATGTCAGTATAATAATAAGGATAATGGTAATGATAATGATAATGATAATGATAATGACAATAATAATGATAATAACAACAATATAAATTTTAATAACATGGGGAGGATGCTAAAGATTCATGAAATCAGAAAATCAGAAAATCTGGTGCGGTCATTGATTGACCTTTGGTGACTGAGCACTTGTGGAGCCATCTATATGTAAACCAGATTTACAAAGCAAAACTACAGTTGCCAGTACATGTACCTAGTGCCAATGGGTTTAAGATTTGTTGGAAAATAATAAAAAAGGTGAAAGCAAACATAATTAAAGCATTTCTCCTTTTTTGCAGGCTTTTAACAGCTGGCACCATTGAGGAGAAGATTTACCACCGTCAGATTTTCAAGCAGTTCCTGACCAATCGTGTGCTGAAGGACCCTAAGCAACAGCGCTTCTTCAAAACCAATGACCTCTATGAGCTCTTCTCACTGAATGAAGGCATCAAGGAGAAGACTGAGTCATCAGCTATATTTGCTGGCACAGGGTCAGAAATTAAGGTAAATACGCAAGACAAAAATGATGAGGGTAAATCAGATGATGACAATGAAGAAACTAGCAAAAAAGGGGAAAGGCGCACAAACAAGTTGCCTCCTCCTCATCTTCCCCAAACTCCATCAAAAAGAGAGAGCAAAGCATCACACACCAGTAAGAACATTCAGAAGAAGGAGCCAAAGGACCAGAAAAAAGTAGAGGATAACAGTAAGAGTAATCACAAAACGCCCTCAAAGGAGAAGGTTGAACCAGTGGATAATAAGGTAGAAAGGATGAGAGAATTAGCAAAGCTTTTAAGCAAGAAGATTGGACAGAAAACTAGCATAAAAGAGGAAAAGAAAGATGTAATCAAAAGTCTAGAAAATAACCAAGGAATTATTACTGGTTCAGAGAGTGGAAGCGAAAGTCAAAATTGCTCTAAAATGGAGCCCGAAACAGAGTCTCAAGTAATAACTACAGAAGTAACAACAATAAAACAAGAACCAGACGACCTCAGTGAAATAGGAACAAAAGAGGAAGTTGAAAGTGTAACTAGAGAAAAGGAAGACAGCAACATAAAGATAGAAGATCTTTATAGTGACAATATTAAAAAGGAATCTGATGATGGTATCACTTCAGAAAGCAGAGAAGGGTCATTAGAAAGCTCATGTAATAGCGAGTATTTTGCCAAAAAGAGGAAGGATCGCAAGCGAGAGAGCCATTCAGATTCAACAGATGCAGACAGAAAACATGATTCTAAGGATCATGAAAGACACAGGAAAAAACATAAGAAGGAAAAGAAGAAGGACAAGCACAAGAGCAGAGACAAATCAAAGAAAAAGGGAAAGAAGTTTGAAGGGGAGAGAATTGACTTTTTGGTGAAGAAGAGGGTTTATCAGAAAACAGAGGAGGAAGAGCAGGCAGAAAGGGAAAGTGCCAAGTCACAGGACCAGTATGTACTAGAGAAGCTGTTCAAGAAGTCAGGTGTACACACAGCTCTCAGCCATGATGCCATCATGAGCAATGGCGACCCTGACTACCTCCTTGTTGAGAGTGAGGCTGAGCGTGTGGCCAAGGAAGCACTCAAGGCTGTAAGGGCATCTCGTGCTAGGTGCTTCAGACCACAGCTGCCAGCAGGGCCTTCTGAACAGCAGTCGAAGAGCAAGCCAAGATTTGGCACTAAGAAGAGCAGCATCTTCTCCTCTTCAACTGATAGTGAGGCAAAGCCACCTAAAGAGGAAAAGAAGAAGAAGGAGAAGAAACCACATGTTTTTGATGGTGGTATGGATGAAGAGGATGAAGAAGATGAAGCAGATGCAAAGACTGGGACTACTGGCTTGCCCACTTCCATCTCACCCTCCAAGAAAGGCAAGGGCTTTGGCCAAGGGAAGAGCAGCACGCTCTCGTCATCACAGCTGCTCCAAAGGATGCGTCAGAGGAACAGGGGCATGGCTATGGAATCAGAAGGGGAAGACAGTGATGGCTATGACCCAGATTACCCCTCTACTGCACCCATGGAAGAAGAGGTCACTGACCCAGAGGTCAAAGAAAACATTGACCTGCTTGCTGACATTCGCAATTTTGTTGCATTCCAAGCTAGAGTTGATGGAAAAGCCTCTACGCAGGAGATCCTAGATAGATTCAAAGAGAGGTTGCCGGCAGAACAGACTCCATTTTTCAAGGCTCTATTGACAGAGATTTGTGATTTCCAGAGAGAGGCAGGTGGCGAAGGGTTGTGGATACTGAAGGGAGAGTTCAGATAATTCATAAGTGCCCACCACTAAGTTTGTTATTGTGGCAGCTATTTTTTTTCTCTAGAGAGCCTTAAAATGTGGATGTGTATGTAATGTTTGCCTTTGTTTTGTATTTGTTTGTCATATTAAAGCTCTGGATTATTTTGTTCAGCAGCTTTAATTTATATACATACTTTGACTTAAAATTCAATAGAATACATTCCATAATATTACCATGTTGGATGTACATATCAGTATTAGTCATACTTTTTTTACTTTTGTAAATATGTATATATTGTACAGAGATGATTATGATCACATTTATAATTATATAAATAAATTAAAAGAAAATATTTCTTTATACATTGAGTTTCATAAGCCTGTACTCAGAATCTTACAAATTCTCTCACATAACTTGGAGCTCAGACTGCAAAACTCTCCTCCATATTTAGACCACTCTTGATTATGGATGCCATTTCTATTTATCTGCCTCTACCTCCTTTCTTTCTTGATACAGGTCACCATTGTGGTCTTCATGTAGCCCTAGGCACCTTCTGCTCCTCTCCAGTTGGGAACCTGCTGAGTCAGGCATGCCATCTCTCTCACAACGCTGTACCCTTCTTTCTCTCCAATGCTATCCGCCAACTCTCCCTCACCAAACTAACCCTCCCTCAATCTCTGTATCCTCCCTTTGATTCATCTCCATGTTTACCAACTTTCATGTACTCTAACAACTTTGATTGACGCTCAAAATATGGCTGTACTCCAGTGGGGTTACACCCCAAATAAACAGAACGGTGTGTACTCTGTCTCTACTGGTTGTGCTGTCTACATGCTACAAATATGTTAGGTTTTACTTGATGCCCTGCCATGTCGGAATTCCAGGCAATGAACAGGCAGATAATCTAGCAGACTCAGCCAGTATGCCCATTCCACACCCCATTTTTCACATAATCCAGCCATGGATTATTACCCTTAATTTAACTTTCCTGTATGCTCGATGTTAACCTTCTGGTCAAGTCTTGTCACCAATAAATTACATACAGTAAAACTATCAATCTCCTAGGCAACTTTTTTTTGTAAAAACAGATGCTGAGAGACGGCTGTTGCCAGCTTACGTACTGGCCATAATTGCCTTACTCCTACCTTATTTCATGCTCTGGCCCACCCCTAAGTAATGGATCCCTTTCAGCCTCACATATTCTGTTGTCCTGTCCATGCTTTACCACAGCCTGTTATTGTTATTCTGTTATTCCTCATCAATCTTCCCTACACCAACCTTCAACCTCCCAACCTATTAGACATCCTGACGGACTCCCACAATCTCTGCTTTGGAAACCTGTTCTTCATCCTCTGACACATTGATCTAATCCCCTCTTGCTTATTCTTAACCTGACCCACCCACTCACCTCCTCCACTTCTATCAATCTTTAATACCATCGTACTACTATGAGACTGACATATAACATCAAACAAGGAACCCCCCCCCCACCTCTACCCTTTTCGATACTATATCTTCCTATAGTGCTACATGACCTTGGATGTCTAGCACCTTTATTTTGCATTTAACCATTAACCATTCATAGGCCAGTATACTGGAAAGCATGTTTTAATAGCTCAGTCACAATAGAAAACAAGAACAGAAGCATTAGTATTCAGTGTAGAAGCTGACTTGCAGATTATAGAAATTAGTAGAACTGAACTTGAAAAAGTCTAGAATATATATGTAAAATATACTAAATTTGGAAATTAAGCAAAAAAAAGGAAACACACAAAATTAGTTTAACTTTTTTATTATCAGCAGATTTAAGAAAATATCACTGCACAGGTAGAAAGCTTTACACCACTTTGAAGTTCATATGCATAAAAAAGAAAAATAATTACATTTTCACTAGACTTCTCTAAATATGTAAACATATACAACCTAAGAATTGTAACTCTGTTCACCTGGCATGAAATGTTGAAAAATTAAAAATAGTATTGGTCAAATACTTCAAAATTAGTTATTTTTCTTTCCAATAAAATAAGCATAACATAATTAATGGTGGGAAGAGTTATCTAAAAAATTAAAAGAACCATGTATAACCCAAATATCTCAAAATAAATTTGCTTTCAAACTATCTGCTAAAATTATTAACATCAACATGAGAAAAAATAACTTAAATAACTTGTCTGTCTCCAGATACTGGTTAAATTTGATTTCTAATAAACTTTTTAGTTCAAAAAATAAACAAAAACAATCATGATTACAATAATGGGGGAAAAATGGGTCAATGAATACACTTTTAACATTTTTCTGCTTGTTGAGGTAAAACACTGTTATATGCTAGAGATCACAGAGACTGATTAATTACATCTTTTAATTTAATTACACAATTTTCTTCAATATATTTAGGAATCTATTCAATCAATTTCAATATTCTGACACAACAGCTGAGCACAATGAATGTAATAATACATGTTGTAATGATGAAACACATTGTACTGGTCCTCTTGTAGAAGGCTGGGGTAAGCCACAATCTGCAAGGCACCTCCAGAACCCCCTGAGCCTCCATCTGGACTTAGGCCTGTGTGGTATAAAGAACGGATGACAGCTTCTGACATGTCCATGGACTTCAAGCCTTGTAAGACAATTACAGGAGCCTGTGAACCTATCTCCTTTGGTGTGTACAAGAGAACATTGGTGAAGGCACACTCTACCACCATTAGGAGTCCACACTGTAATCTGGTTAACAGGGGTATATCCACAAGAATAACAGACCCACCCACAGGAATACTACCTGTCTCTAAAAGAACTACAATTTGTTCTAATGCTCTACAACTTGAATGAGGACCCAATGCTGTCTCTTCCCTAATGATATGTGCCTCGTCATGCTCTTCAACTACCTTGGCTACAAGGCTGTCGTCAATCCCAAGAATTTTCTTAGAAGAGTTTGTGATTTGCCACATTTCATAGAGTTCCCTGTATATCTTGAACACCCTAAGAGGGCAGAATTTAGTTGAACTGACTGTGTGGAAAGGTTTGCCCTTTATAACTTTATATTCAATTTCCTCTAGCAAGGGTGAGGTAAAGTAATACGAGGATTTTGTTTCAGCAAAATTTGTCACATTGTCTGCCCCTCTGGAAGAAGAGTTATCCTCTATATACTCTTCCAAGAATTTAACCACTATTTTGAATTTTTCCTTCACAGTATTGTTTCTTACTAATGAGGCATTGTCAATTTTGCTCCAGTCATTTTCCATAATATGTCTGGATCTGTTAACATTACCCTCAGTGATTGTCATCCACTTCGGTATAGTTGTGCAGTAATTACGATCAAAGAACAATTTTTGCCCCTTGACTTTCAGTAATTCGTTATATTGTTTCTCTCTCTCGTGCATTTTAGGAAATAGGCTGAGATTTCTTGCAATGCTGTTTTCCTGTTGCCGTTTAAAGAATTCTGAACATGTGTAAATCTGCTTCATGAATGCTTCAGGAATGTCCTCCCGTGCATACAGTGTATGGAGCATGACTCTGGCACCATAAACCTCCATGAGTTTCCCCAGCTGTTCTTTGCAGGCATCCCTCCCAATATAGCCTAGAGCCACAACATACACCTCAGAGTTACCCTGTTTGCTGGTCCCAGGTTTGTACACATGTATCTCCTGGAACAAACAGCTCAGCAGGTACATCAAACATACTGATTCACTCTCAAAGAAGGTGAACTTCTTGATGACAAGTGCCCCCCCAGTCACCAAGAGACACAGGCCAGCTATAACCTCACACAGATGCAGGACATGTGTGGTCTCCTCCTGCTCTCCAGGGTTGGCCTGGCAGTCAACACTGCCATCTGCTGTGACCAGGTGAATAGACCCCAAGGCTTTGCTACGCTCCAGGATATCGTCTAGGTTATTCCGAGCCATGAGGTCACCTGTGTTGTCCTTACCAAAGGCCCAGTTCTTGAGGGTAAGAAAGATAAAGCGGTCCTCACTTATACACTGGTCTGAAGATATCCCCTCGTAGTATGGGTTGAGTGAGTTGCCCAGCCACTGCCACTGTGAAATGAAGTATTTATCATGAAGTTTAAACAGTAAAGAGCAAGCTTAGAAAAATTCTATTTATATACAATAATACACATCTATCTATGAGCTAAACCATTAATACATCAAACAACATTATAACAAATTACTATATACAAAGGGCCAAACGAGTAGTTGTAGTAGGATGATAATTACAAATTTCATGTAATTGTGCAGCATTATCATTATCATTTTCATTATATATATATATATATATATATATATATATATATATATATATATATATATATATATATATATATATATATATATATATATATAATATATATATATATATATATATATATATATATATATATATATATATATATATATATATATATTATATATATATATATATATATATATATATATATAGAGCTACAATTGAAATTTGATGGGACAGAACAATTGTTTTGTTATAGGTGAATGGATATAGATTTTGTAGACTAAAATGAAACATGCAATTGGATCCTTGGTTTATCTAGATAATAAGTGCAAAAAAAGAAAAAAAATGTAACTGAATGATTTGATTTTTTAAAGAGTTTAATGTTTTTTCCAATGTTACGAATATGATTAGGCTTATTACTATTGCTGTCATCATTACCATTACTGACCTTCTGATCATCATAATCTTATCAACAATACTAAGAGCAATAATAAAAAAAAATCTTCCCAAGATTCATGGAAAAGGATAAACAGGTGAGATTAAATTGGAAATAAATCTTGGTGAATGAACTTTAATGTACCTATCTACATGAAAACAAAATTAATAAACTAAAATCACAGTGGACAAGGCATAATCCTAGTGTTTTCATATCAATATTCACAATAAGATCTATATTTCAGCCTTTGCAGTTGATTCATGTGAATTATTTCCCATGTGTTTGTAAACACTCTTCAACTACTTGATACGGAGGATTTTAATCGGATATAATATTTAATCTCCTTATACCTAATCAGCTGAGTTTTTTCTAGTAGGTATTTTCAATTGTTTATCCATAACAAAACAAGCATCTTGTCTTAACCAAAGTTAGTACGGTTATTTTTTTATATATTGTTCCTTGATGCTACTGAGCAGTTGGATCTAATGCATGAAATTGTTTTGCACAACCTTTGCCAAATACTAGCAATACAACCATTTAGTCTAAATATGCATTCATTATTACTTTCAACTATTACTTTCATTTAGTAACATTCCTCCAAGCAAAAAAATAAAATGACAGAGACTGCAATTTTATAATCATTGTTCAACTACAACAACATTCTTCTGATCATCTGTACATTAAAAATTTCAAAATCTGATTGCCTCAGACTGCAATTTTATGAAAGAGAAAACACCAGAAAAAAATCATATCTACAAATAAACAAAATGAAACACATTAAAACACAAAATAAAATAAAGATTAAATTAGAGGATATAATGGATAAAAGAACCCTCACTAAGCAACTAGAAAACAATAAATAAATAAAAATCATACCTTCAGGCTCCACCTATTGAGTGCCAGGTAATGGTTGAGAGCCAGAATGAAAGCCCCGGGAGCCTCACACAAGTGCACCGAGTTAAAAGGCACATGGCCCTCTTCCCCTTCCACATCCAGAGGCACAATGGGGTATGCATTCACGATCTCATAAAATTTTAGCCATGCCTGGAAGACCATAGATCGTCATCAAATTTATTTGTAAATATTTTCTGCTAAGAACAAAATAACATACTAAGTGTTTAATAAAAAAAAGTTTGACAAAGCTATACAATGGGTATTTCAAGACTGAATTTTATATATTAAAAGTTTTATCAATATTTCATTAAACATCACATAAATAAAAAGGACAAAATAATTTTAAAAATGCATTCTCACCTGTGTCACCATCTCTGGCTGTGCTCTCCGCTTAACTGCATAAGAAATTTTCTGAGAGGGGTTGGTGTTGCTCGTGTGATTATGCCAAACTGCAATGTCCTTCTCACCTAGCTGTTTTTTTACATGATTCAGTGACATTTTCATGGCTTGCAAGGTGTCATCCTGAAAAAGGGTGTTGGTGTTCATTAATTTTTGTGCTAAGGGGACCTTCTGGACAGGTATTGGCCCTCAAGTTATAGGGAGTTTCATCCTTATGAATGCATGGAAAAAATCCTCTATGAATGATAAGGCCCAAATACATTTCCTTTTAGGGGTAACAGGGGCATAACTGCAACTGTTTGTCTTAGGATTTGTAATCATCTTCATATATATATGTTCTAATGGAATCTGCAGCACTTTAGAATATGGATTACCTACTTACTTATACTGGATATGAATGGATTAGGGCAAAAACATAAATAATAAGACTGAAAAATAAATAAAAAAATTAAAAAGGGAATTCAATTATTAGAACCTCTGCACAGTTGAAATATGGCTTGTATGTGACTTCAAGTTGATACATGAGTGTGAGTTTTTAGACTGGTCCTTACTGCATTTTTTCTTGCCAAACAAACCAAACCACAAACCAGACTGTGACAACTTTCTTTGCATTGTACACATTTGAGCTTTCTATTCATTATTACATTAACATCATATACTTAAAACATAGTAGTAAAATTAACAATAAAAATTACCAAACTTTAAAGACAACAGTTTGATGTCAAAGATTAGTAGTTTTTATATAATTTTCATATTTTTTATAGGCAATGGTTAATCCCCTTAACACTAAAGGTTTTATGCAAATTTTCATCTTCCAGATAGAGACAATTAATCAGTCTGAAGAATGACATAAAAAATGAAATACAGCTCAAAAGAAGGGGAATTCTAAGGTGTACAATCAGAAAGAAAATAAATTGATAAAAAAGAATTGTAATATCAAGGCATTAACTTTTACAGACAAAAACTATGAACATTAAGGCTTATTGGCAGACTGCCCCATTAATTCTAGTGGTTGGAATTAGGTTTCTTAGAAGACAAATTGCCAAGATATTTTATTCTAACTTTCAAAAACACAATAAAAAAATTCCTCTAAATAATAAAAATTTCATCCCTTAAGCAATGAAATCACTTTCTTCCAAACATTTCCAAAAGAAAACAAACAAAAAGAAAAATATTTTCAATATCAAATAATACATTTATCTAAATTTATTCCGAAACCTTCACTCACCTTCCATACAGGAGAAGTATACATCCTATCAGCAGAAGGAAGCACCCAGTTAACCGATCCATCCTCGTTAGTGCGCTGCATAAAGGAAAACTGTTTATTGAAGTGTTCTTCAATGTCCATCTGCGCTTGGATGTGATCGGTGTACTCCAACAACGGGAAGTTCATAAACTGGGAGTCATGGCGTCCATAACTGGAAGTTAATGGTAGATTAATTAGTGTGTCCGAAGTTTCCTATATGTGACAGGTAAAATATGCCAGGTGTTGACACAAAGAAAGAAGCAATGGAATAAAAGGCCTCCTATATTAAGTTCTAAAATATGTTATATATTGATAAAAAAGGAGAAATAAAATCATATAGCTGGATTTGCTATATGTGACTTAAATTATGCCCGATTAGTGTTCCGAATTAGTGAAAAGTGTTCCCAAATCAGTCCCAACTTTTGTCATGATTTACTAAAAATACTGATAAGGGAAAGAAAGATATAGGAACAAAAGATAGATAGGTAATAACATAGGGACAAAATAATAGACTACAATAAAAGGAACAAAAATACACAAGAGAAAAGAGATTCATCAGTAACCCACCCAGCCTTCTTGAGGCCTCACCGCTCCTCGACACTCCTGGAGACAGTGCCTTTGCTGCTGGGGTCGGAAAGAAGGCGACAGCTGGAGAGCTTCGTGCTGCACTTCTCTCGCTGGGGTCGGAAGGAGAAGCCATCTCCCACACTTGCACATTCTGGGTATTGTTCCATAGTGATTTTCTTCCTAAATCAAATTCCGTGAGGGATTCCTTTTTTTTTTCTTTGTCTACGCTCGTGAGTCCTCACATGGATTTACTGCTGTCTGTCACATCATCTGAATCAACTAGTGTTTTACAAAAGAATTTCTAAATTGACATTTCTTTTTTTTCTCTTTCACCCCTTTTGCTTTCTTCTTCTTCCTTCCTCTTCATACTATAAGAGGACAAAACCTTAAGCTTTAGTTTTCTTGGCAATGGAGTCCAGCTGTGCTCGCACTTTGCTCAGGGATTCAACAGCCGTGGTGATAGCTTCTGGGCTTAACTCTAGGCTGATGTTCTCTATCTGGTCTTTTTCAGAATTGTTCACAACCTATTGATGAAATTATAATAATATAACAATGATATGCAATGATAAGGATGGGGATAGTTAATCAAAAAAGACATATAAACAAATAATCATTTTCATTAATATTAACAGATGCAAATATTATCATTATTATCATTATATAAGAACTCACAGTCATGTCCACCAAACAATGTGGCTTCTTGCTGTCCTGCGTCTCCACTCTGACATTAACATCACGTAGCTGTGGAGGAGCCGCCATGCTCCACAGACAGCCCTCTGTGCCAAAAGAAGACCTGAAAATGATTATAGCATTTCTAATAGGTGTTTTATTTTGGTATGAGTGAATGAGTGAGTGTGTGTGAGAGAGTGAGTGGTAAGTGTGTGAGCGTGAGTGTGAGTGAGTGAATAAGTGAGTGAGTGAGTGAGAGAGAAAAAACCTTCATGGAGTGAACAACTGAAAGAAATAATTTGAGTGAACTTAAGGGGAAGAGTCGTCGGTACGATAATGAAATTCGTTGTCCGATCCTGCTTACTTTAGTTTTTTAGCAAGGTCAATATTTTTTTTTACACAAAGTGCATGGGTATGTGATGCTTGTATACAAGAAATTTGATTAAAAAAGCTGCAAAAATTTTTGCGCAAAAAAAAAAAAAAAAAAAAAAAAAAAAAAAAAAAAAAAAAAAAAAAAAAAAAAAAAAAAAAAAAAAGAGCGAGATGATAGAATTAAAAAATTATGTGATGGGGTACTTATAGTGAATAGTACTGCAGTTTCCTTCTGACCAGAGTTAGTCAACAAATAGGAGTACCAAATGTAGCATTTATGTAAATCTATCTGAAACGACAATGTTTCAGTTACCTTGCAAAAAAGCGCATTTTTTTTTGTCCGAAAATCGCCATTAGTTTTTTCAGTAAAAATGTATTTGGTGGAAATAATGCATGACTTTGCTACAGTTTGTAGATACGAACTGGACGATTATTTTGCAACAAGAATTATTAAAATTGCGTAATTACATATAAAATTAACCTTACTATCATGCGTGAAAATATGATTTTGAGAAAATGGCAGTTTTTGTCATTCATCGTCATTACATCATAAAGGTCATACCAATGATTACCAAATGTGAATATCTACTTAGACAATACCTTGGCCTTTAATATGAGTCCTGTGGTAGAGGGTCAGGCCTTGTTCAGGTAATTTTAGGTCATCTTTATGTCAAGGTTAGGTTAGGTTAGGTGGGAGTGTTCTCTGAAAAGTATACTTTCAGATGTCAAGGCTCCTGGTTCCTGTCATTTACATATATTACACAATAAATCGTATATTATGCATTTCTGATATATAAAGGACATATTGTTAGGTTTTCAACAGGTTGAAAACAAAACATGTGTACTCCCGAAAACTTTATCAATCGCACTGTTCTCCTGTCCTTGCTGCTGCTGCCTGTCTGCTGAACGCAGCCTAAACTATCGTACAGCAGTATCATACCAAAGAAATTCGCAAAAACAGCCGAAAAAAAGCTGAAAAACAAGAAAAACAAAGCATGAAGCATATAGGGGTGTGGCAGCACAAGGGCATTTAAATACCCCAAACCTTTAAACCGCGGAAAGGAGGGCGTTACACATCTGGCAACCGCGCCCTGGGTGCGTCACATGGTCATGTATCAACACACAAAGTTTGAAAAAATTGTAATTTGTGAACCATACTGACGACTCTTCCCCTTAACCCTTCAGTCGCAGATAGCATCATATGAAGCAAAGTGCAATTGATAGCCAATCCCATGGAGCAGCTGGCGGCTGCTCACCCTCAGAGCTAAGCGGGCCAGGGGTTATCAGCCACCAAGTCAGTGTCCCCCTAGCGGCCTTCCAGGGCCCAGGCATGCCGCCCCACCAAAGGAGTTCAACGCTTTTAGCGCATGCTATGATCAGGCCTTCCACTCTTTTCATGCTTGCATGTACTTGCAAGGGTGTATATATATATACACAAACATATGTATTCTTATATACATACACACAGACATATGTGTGTGAAGGAGAGAAAGAACACCCAAAATTAAAAGGAATTTGTGAAACACATTGCAAAATTAACAAGGAAGGAAGGATAGAATAGATCAAATAGGATAAAAATGACATGCAATTTCGAAAGATAAATTTAGATGACATTTATACAGATAAACTAGAGACTATGACAATAAAGATAAATTAAAAAAAAAAGAGAGTTAAATGTTCTCTTAATGTACAACCCTTGCAACAATATAAAAACAAAAGAATTGGAGTATTATATATAAAAAAAATTGAAGATTTAAAACTAATCACAGAAGATTTTAATGCCCACCATGCACGTTGGAATCCTAAACCAAGAAGTAAATTAATAAACAGGACAGGCAAAAGCATATGTGAACTATCCATAATAATATAATTCTGTTAACATTAACAAGTCTAGTAACAAAAACAGACCCAAAAATGCTAAATAAACAACAATAGACCTGGCCCTAGCATTATCATCACTAAGCCACTTAGAAATAGAAACAGGTCCTAAACTATGAAGCGGCCATCTTCCACTAATCATAAATGATAGTAACTCTACTAAAATCTCTTAGTCCAGAGAAAAAAATTGGAAATACACAAAAGAAGGATGGAACAGATTTCAAAGAGAATCTTTATATACAGATATAGAAAACATAAATTCTATACATGAAATAATTCATATCTTAAAAGAGACAGGACTAAAGTGCTTCAAACTCAAAAATGAAAAATAACATAATAAAAAAACCATGGTGGAATGAAACATGGAGAGAAGTAGTGAAAATGAGAAAAAGAGCTTTTAATAAATGGAAGACAAACACAATAACAAAGAAAACCAACAAGATTACAAAATACTAGTAATAAAAGCAAAGCAGATAAAAGAAAAAGAGGCAAGGTAATCATGGGAAAAGTTTTGTACTTCCTTAGATTTTAAAATCCCTCCCAAAAGATCTGGAACTTTTTCAAAAAGCTAACAGGGAAAACAATCATAACTCAATATCCTTTAGAAGATAATGATCACCTGGTGACAGAGATGCCCCTAAAATTAGTGTTATTTAAAAATTAATTTCAAAAAGCATTAAACAAAGATCCTAAAAAGATTTTGACAGGAGAAGAAAGAATAAGATTATTAAACCTTCCAACCAATACAACAATAAATGAAAAAGTACATATCAATGAATTGAAGAAATGCAAAAAGAGATAAAACTTATGGGCCAGACAAGATACCATAAAAAATTTCATATATGCCCTTGAACAACCAACTGAAAAAACATTAACCCCTTGCCGCCAGGTGGCATGTACATACATGCTATGGCTCTTGTGGACAGAAAAACGGATGGCATCGTATCACAACCCTTCCTGCGCCACTGGCTCATCGGACAGAGTTTGTTTTTCTCCGATAAAAGCGGCTTTATTTATATAGTAAAGCTTTTAGGCAATAGCACCTAAAGTGAAGGTAACCCTGCAAATTTTATATATTATTGAAAATTATAGCAAAATAAAAGCTTTTAGGTGCCGAATGTCGCTCACAAACTACCAAATGAGCAGGGTGCAAACGAGAAGCTGCCGATGTGCGCCAACAATCCCGTGAACATGTCCACTTGCCAAACTTGGCAAGTGGACATGAAATTAACCAATACTGGAACAAATCTGAATATCCAAAAGAATTCAAGAACATCATAATCAATCCAATAAACATACCACGCAAAAATTGAGCAGATGCAGAATCCTACAGATTTATTAATAGGATATAAACCTTAAGAAAAATTTTGGATAAAATAATAACAGAGACTAAACAAACAAAAGACAAACTAGACAAAGACCTCGCGGGATTTAGATCAAACAAAAACACAGCAGAAACCCTACAAATGAGAGATTCACACATAAATAATGCAATAATAGAAAAAAATATGCATATGTATAATAATATACAATATAAAAAGTAGACTAGTCTACTTAATTAATGGTAATCATTTGATTGACACGTGATGTAAAAAAACAGCTCCCTACAGTAGTGCTGCTTGTGCTCACTACCTGGCAGCAGCTCTCCCACAGGCCGTGGGCCAATCTATTATCGGCCATACTTTGAGATCTCTGGTGAAATTACAGTTAATCCCTCTGGGTAATTGGATACGGTTCAAGAAGGGACGCCTACATGTGTATCTGAAGATATGCACACAAAAAACGACCTCTTTTCATTCTATTTCGTATACGGCATTCCATTTCATGAAATGAAATTACATTACGTGTTTTCCCCAGACCCCTGTCTAGGGATTAAAGAGATAGTAGAAAACATTGGGCTTTAGTTTTCGGGTTTGCATGGATACCCTGGTTTTGGGACTTCATCGCTGGAGGTTGCATTGCTCTAGGTAACAAAAACCGTTGTTAGTATTAAAACCTATTACAAAAAAGAAAGAAAGAAAAAATCTTGCATAATGTGGCCGGCTGCCTGCTCCCACTCTTCCTTCAGATTCAACATCCCATTACAAATTTTTACTGACAGCACAAATGAAACTAATATTGGAACTATCGCTCTAAGGAAGCACTCAGCAACATAACTAACTGACACATTACTCACATTACGAGTTTTATTATGAGTTAACAGGTACACATTTAAATTCCCAACACTCCTTTTAAAAATTCCAAATCTTCTTCTGACAACACTATAACACTCGACACATCCAATAAACTAACTAAACAAGTACTACCTAGATAAAGCCCATATCATGTACCAAAGGGGCGTGCGGAGATAATAATTGCAGGACAATAAGGTGACACAGATTAGGAAACGTGCTTTTGACGCCGAGTTGTTATTGTTACGGAAAGACCGGGACGTTTTCTGTGGTTAGATTTCAGGGGGGACTTTGGCAATGGGGGGAAATTACTCGGGCTCTGGACAGGCTCAGGTGGGCTTGGATTCATAGTGTATATTGTATACACATACACGCACGCATATATACGCGCATGCACTCAAACGCACATGCAAGCACACGTATACAAATATCCCGCACCTCTTCTTTTATCTCCTGACTTGTGTGTGTACCGCGATCTTGCCTCTTAGATCTAGATCTAGACTTGGGTCAAATAACTTTCACAGGTTAATAATTCTAAAAAGGAACTCATTCTCTCTCCCCCCCCCTCTCTCTCTCTATCTGTCTCTCTCTCTCTCTGTCTGTCTGTCTGTCTCTCTCTCTCTGTCTCCGCCCCCTCTCTCTCTGTGATGTGGCACACACACACACACAAACACTCACGCACACACACACACACACACACACACACACACACACACACACCACACACACACACACACACACACACACACACACACACACACACACACACACACACACACACATACACACAGCATACGGGTTCTCGCTGGAAATGTGAGAGCGGAATATGTGAACTGTGAAATTTGAATGGATATATGCACAGTAATTGCCCTATTCCCTCGTATCATCAAGCAGCTTACTTATCACTCTACTAACATGCCGCCGCTGTTCAGTATGGCGAAATATCCATAATATATGTATGCATATATATATATATATATATATATATATATATATATATATATATATATATATATATATATATATATATATATATATATATATGGTGTGTGTGTGTGTGTGTGTGGTGTTTTATATATTAATATAAATATATGTTATATATACATACATACATACATACATATATATATATATATATATATATATATTATATATATATATATATATATATATATATATATATATATGCATATATACGTGTGTATATGTGTGTTTTGTGTGTTGTGTGTATGTGTGGGTGATTGTGCGTGGGTGTGGGTGGGCTGGGTGTGCGATGACAATGAAAATAGGTTCATTGGCCAAGAGGCAGAATGTACAATTTACAGTATATCTTGGTTCACAATGCATGTTCCTGTACAATACTAATGTTTATGGAATTTGGAATTAAAAACAGAATATGAAAGTATCATCGCATCCAGAATAAGCGTATTCGCGCACTGATTCGAAAGGGATTTCACTGATCGTCGGGCAACCTTCTAACGACAGTCCTACACCTGGTGTAGATAGTATTCCCGTGTCTCTCGTGGCGGCGCGTTCCTTGTTCAAGAGGATGCATGTGAGGATGGACGGACGATCTGGCCAATTTGTCCCCAGCTTTGGGTGAGTTGTCTGCCGTCCAATCGCGGCAGTACGAACCTTGTCAGCGTTTGGGTGGAGCTTCGGTCAGGGGCATTGCTGCGGCGGTGGTGGGAGGGAATGATTCGGCCTCTTCTGCACGGCTCTAGACTGGCTCGCTGTGCGGCGGTGAGAGCGGAGTGTCACGCCGGACGGACACGCGTACACCTTTGGCAGTACAGTTGGTACAGGGGTTCTCCTTTGCACCGGAGGACCTTGCACGGAAAACCACGGGCAGTCGTTTGGTTGCCTGGGTTATAATTTGGTCAGTAAAGTCAGGTTTGAATTGATGACGAACCTGATAATTTCGTATGATGCAGAGGTGGATCTGGAGAGTCGACACGTCTCTTCTGAGGAAACTGGTGCCAAGCACCTCACACTTGCTAGGGTTTGGGATGAGTTTTAACTCCTCTCATTGCAACTGAGCTGAGGCGACTTTGGGCTGAAGTGTCTGCATAGATTGTGACGTCGTCCACAAATTTTACTTTGCGAGTTGAACAGAAAACTGTTGATGACTGCAACGGAGATGACTGGGCCGATGCTTGTCCCTTGGGGCACTCCACACATGGTTGGCAGCCGCATAGATGTCTCGCCGCTCTATCCCGTTTATGTCCTCTCGCTGAGGAGGGATGTTATGGATTTTATGAATGTAGCGAAGCCACGTTGTCGAATGCCTCTTCAGATTTAATCAAGACATTGTTTCGCTGTTCAAGTGCCTTCAGCACGGCGTCCATGAGCTAAACCATGCACAGCGTGGTGGAGCGTCCCTTCAGGTTGCCAGACTGCTGGAGATCAATGAGGTGCCATATGGCAGCCAGATTGCGGCTCGCCCCGTGGTCCTCCGATGTCTTCCCGAACGTGTGTGTGAGTGCAGCTGTTCTAGGTAGGTGACACGTACCACCTTGTGCCACCGCTGAAGCCTTCCATCATGTAGGGCATTTTGTTCAATAATTTCCAGAAGTTGACACAGTTCATATGCAAATCCTTTGCCTTAAAGGAAGCTCAATTGGAAAAGTGGTTTCATATATTTATATTTTCTTTAAATCGTTGTTTATGTCCATTTTCGAAAAAAAGAAGTGGAGTGCAGGATGCGACGGCCGTTGGGCTGTCACTGTGCTTGGCTTGAGTGCTGGGTGGTTGGTGCATATTGCAACAAGATGTTTGTAAATCGCCTTTGTAAAATTTGGTCCGGGCTATCAGGGTTTGGAGACGGAAGGTTCGCTGGTTCTATTAACGCTGTGGTGCACTTGTTTAGTACACTTTCACTTAGCACTAACGAAGTATTTATACTTGGGTTGTCTGAGTTTCCTTTTATTGTGCAATTTAGTTTCCGATATCGCTCCGTTTGACACGCCTGTTTAAGGACGGCATTATCTTGTTGCTATAGTTATTTCCATAGTTTGCATGGTTTCAAAAATTGATAATGCACTGTCATGATCCTGAATTCGAAACGTTCACAATATGTATCATACTCGCCTAACGCGAGTAGGACACCCTGCCCAAGCAGGGTTGCTTGGACAGGGTGATGAGGCAGGGGCGAAGAAGATATGGAAGCTCCCACTGCAGGAATGAGTAAATCTTTTACTCTCAAGTTAACCGAAACCTTTACAATGGGCTTATCTATCCCATGCTAAAACACTTGAACCACACATTGGTAAAACACATTTAGAATCCCTAAACATAGGAGCTCCATGAGCCGTGGCCGCAGCTATAAGTTTGTGTGTGCATATATATGTTTCTTTATACCTACATACATGCATGTATACACCCACCCATATGTGTGTGTGTGTGTGTGTGTATGCATACACACACACACACACACACACATATATATATATATATATATATATATATATATATACATATAAATGTATATATATATATATGTATATATATATAATACATATATACATATAAATATGTATGTATATATATATGTATATATATGTATATATATATAATACATATATACATATAAATATGTATGTATATATATGTATATATATATACACACATACACACACACACACACACACACACACACACACACACACACACACACACATATATATATATATATATATATACATATATATATATACATATATATATATATATATATATATATATACTATATATACACACACACAGATATATATATATATATATTATATATATATACATGTGTGTGATATATATATATGTATATATATATATATATATATATATATATATATATATATATATATAGTGTGTGTGTGTGTGTGTGTGTGTGTGTGTGTGTGTGTGTGTAAGGTTATGTGAATGAGGAACCCAAAGGAAGCCAACCGTGAGGCGGAAGACTTCAGGCTTAGGGGCCAAGGAAAATGAGGGGCCCCGTTCGTTCCTCGCAAAGGGGTGATGGGACCAAGCTGAAGGCTCGGAACCAACACGACCTCACAAGCCAAATATCCCCGGAGTTGCAGGTCTACCAGGAGCGTGACCAATATGAAGATAGTATAAAATACAATAAAAATAAATCCTAAAATGAACTGTAAAAGTAACCAATGTGCAGAAGGCACCAAAGTAAAACTGCAATTAAAACGTAAAAATATTACAAGTGCCAGAAGGGCTAAATAAAATATGCCAGAAGGGCTTAAAAACAGTAAAACTTGCCAGAAGGGCTGAACAATTATTAAAGCCAGAAGGGCTTAAAAGCAGTAAAAATAAGAAAAATCAACAAAACTAAAATACGTAAAATCACAGAAGAAAGGAGAGGTAAAAGGGAACATGAAGAAAAGTAAATGAAAAGATCGTAAGAACAGAAAAGTAAAAAGTAAAAGCTGAAGTAAAAGTTCAGGTAAAAGACGAGTAAAAGGGTAAAACGAATAAAAGAAACGTAAAAGGAACCAGTAAAAGTAAGTAAAACTCAGAGTAAGTAAAAAGTAAAAGTAAAGGCACACATGGTTCAAGGTAAAAAAAATAGAGTAAAACAGTAAAATAACACGTCCAGCATAAATACACCTAGGCAAGTAAAAGGGGCAGTACAACCTTGTTTCAGCATCCGAGGTGTAGAATCCAGACAGGTAAATCCAAGGGTCAAGTCAAACACAGTCAAAGTATCCACTTCGTTTATTTGGCAAAAACATGGGGGTTACATTGGTTCACGCGGACGGAGTGGTAGCGGTAAAAATGATTAAAACAATAAATAGGAAATATTAAAATAAAAGAAAATATACACAAGATAAAAGAACAATTAAAAGCAATAAAACATCAAAGGAAATAAATGAGAAAATAATAATTATCATAAAAAATACGTAAAACCATCTGCTGCGATTCAGAAATAAAAATATAAAAATCAGTGACTTGCTCTCAGGGTAAAAGAGAGATTAAAATGACCAGTAAGTAAAAGCAAAGCACAAAAACTAAAACTGAACTTGAAGATAAAAGGAATAAAAAGTACGAGAGAAATCGCAGCAGATGAGGATGCCCCCTTATCCGCACATCATGTGAATCCTTGTGGGATATTGGCGGATAGCAAACGAATTCAGTGGAAGTTTTATTAAAATGTACAAAAAGGTGTAAATGAAAGTAGAATACATGTAAAATACGCCAGCATAAAACAGAAGTAAAATAAAAGTGTAGAAATCAGGCTGGCAGAGGGAAGTGGTCCGCTGTGCTCGACTCGCCCTGTGGATTACGGAGGATGCTGGGTAGGATAGGGGTAGGATGGGGGCAGGAGTGGATAGGGTTAAAGGTAGAAGGTAGGACAAACGGGAGAAAGGAATGGAGAAGGGAGGAATGAGCGTAGAAGTAGAGGAAAGCGAAAAAGCGAAGGAACAGGAAGAGGTGCGAATAAGAGGGGTACGAGGGGAAATGCGGCAGGATACAGGATAGGATAGGGATGGGATGGAGGTAGGATAGGTTAGAGATGAAAGATAAGAAGTAGAACAAGCAGAGGAAAAGAGTAAAAGAGGAGAAACTAGCACAGAAGTAGAGGGAGTATAAAAAGCGAGGGGACAAGGAGAGGGTGCGAATAAGAGGAGAGGGATATGAGGATAGAGGAAAAGGGGGGGGGAGGATAGGTGATGGGTAAGGTCTGTGGGGGGGGGGTTGAAAACCTCACAACCCTCCCATACCACGGGTCGGAGAGGACATCGGAGACACACCTGGAAAGAGAAACAAGGAAGGCCTGAGCCCGATTACTTGCCTCAAAAGTTAAGGTGCATGTTCAGCTGGACGTGCATGACACGCATCACTGAACACGCAAAACACAAGTAAATAAAACAGTAAAAAACAGTAAAATAAATAGTAAACCAAAACAAACACTGAAGAATCATCTCAGCCACAAACAGGGGCTGAGAAAAGGGGCCACAGTCCAGAACAGCTACACGTCAGGACCAAGGGCAGCACTGGAGAACAGCTCAGGGGGTCACGTCATCATCAGGTCCACCAGTGAAGTCGGCTCGAACATCTGTCGGTCCATCAGCATCAACGTCCTCGACATCAGTGTCCTGGGCAGGGTCAGCTGGATCTGCATCGGCATCAACATCTCCTCGACGTCAGGGTCCTGGGAAGGGCCGACTGAATCCTGCATCCAAGTCAGGAACATCCGGGTCATCTGGTCCTGGGTCATCGTCATCCTCGTCCTCTGAGGCGTAACACAGCTCTTCAGACGTCTTGAAAGGCTTGAGGTGGTTGAGATGCGCCCTCAGCGTACATCTGTATGAACATCTCTCACTTCAAAAGCCAGAGGTCCAAGTTGGGCAACAACTCTGGCAGGTCCACGCCACTTTCCAGTTAAAGGTGGTAGAGATCCAGTGCGATGCCTATGCTCATAATACCAGACGAGTGAGCCCATCTCTGGCTGGAATCGTTCTCTCGTGCCTCTGTTGTAATAGTTACCATAGGTCTGCCTGGACTGGTTAGAAGCGGTGACAGCTGCTTGTCTAGATGCCTGGAGTCGTTCCTGCAGGTTGAGGTTTTCTGCAAATACTGCTTCATTTGTCAGGCCAACCGGAAAGTTGGCATGCCGGCCAGTCAAGAGGTACAAGGGCTGCTCGTGAGTCGTCCTGTGGATAGCAGAGTTAATCTGCAGTCTAATTTCAGGAATGAATTGGTGCCAGATCCTTGGTCTATCCTCCACCAAAGCAGTCAGAGCTGATTTCACAACACGATTGGTGCGCTCTATCATCCCATTGGCTTGGGGATGATAGCGGATGGTGTAGTGGTGACTAGCATGCATCATCAAGACGAGCTCCTTGAAGAGACCACTGGTAAACTGTACCCCATTATCCGTTTGGATGACTCTTGGTGGGCCGAACAAGGTAACCCAATGGTCGACAAAAGCACGATGGATGTTGATGGCAGTCGACTTCCTCAGGGCACAATCTGCAGCCATCGTGAATGTTGGTCAATGATGGATAGAGCATACCGAACTGGATAGTGGGTCCAAAGTCCATCAGGTCCATGGAAACACGCTCTAGAGGATACTGGGCCAAGGGAGTCTCTCCCATAGGCACTCTTTGGGGGCTACCTCTTGACTGCTGACACACAGAACAGTTGTCCACATACTCCCTACAGTCCTCAGCATGTTGGTCCAGTAGAACATTGACCTAGCATTGTCATAGGTCCGCTGAACACCAGGGTGAGAAGCAAGAGGTGGTAAATGGGATGCCTTCAGTGCAGAGTTCTTCAGTGATACAGGTACAACAAGCTGGTAACAAATTCGGTCCGGAAGATGTCTCAGCCTGTACAAAACACCTTCCTTGACCTCGAATTCATCCAAAGGAAGTGGCCACTTTTTCTTTGGAACTGTACCATCAAGTAGATAATGGCGAAGATCAGCAAGATGAGGATCATCCATCTGCTTCTGCGCAAGGACCTCAGGAGACAGCTCTGTGATGGCAAGTCCGGCAACTTGGTAGCTGGGTGCATCCTCCAGTATAGCAACATGTCTTGAAAGCAGGTCTGGAACAGTTGGTGGGCCCCTCTTTGTATCGAATGTTGAAGTGGTAGAACGAGAGATCATGAGCATAGCGTGTCATTCGTGGAGATTTGGTTTTCCGAGAAAAGACATGTACCAAAGGCCTGTGGTCGGTATAAATGGTGAAGTGCCGTCCATAGAGGTAAGAGTCGAAGATCCTGACTCCTTCAACCACACTGAGGGCTTCCAAGTCAATGGCAGGGTATCTAGACTCAGCACCTCGTAACTTGCGGCTGAAATAGGCGATGGCATGTGGGCTGTCATCCGACCTTTGCATCAAGCAGGAACCAATAGCGATGGAAGAAGCATCTGTGTGTAGCTCAAACTCCCGGTTAAAATCTGGCTGGCGAAGAACTGGTGCAGTGGTAAGGCGGTCCTTTAGCTCCTGAAATGCCTTCTGTTGATCAGCTCCCCAAAACCATTTCTGATTCTTCTTAAGCAGCAAGTGCAGAGGTGAAGAAATGGTTGCATAACCAGGGATGTGCTTCCTGAAGAACCCAGTACACCCTAGGAAGCGGCGTACCTCTCGAACATTACGTGGTGCTGGAGTTTAGCGATAGCAACCACCTTATCCTGGTTGGGAAGAACTCCTTCTGGGATAGTGAATCCCAAGAAGTCTATCGGTAGCAGCAAAGTGGCATTTTGCCATGTTCAGCTTTAGACCAGCGGCTAAAAGAAGCTGTAACGTTTCTTCCAGGTCTTGTAGATGCTGGCGGAACCCACGGCTATAGATAACAATGTCATCTAGGTAGCACAGGGTGTGCTTACCTAGAACAGGAGAAAGGAGGACGTTCATAGTGCGTTGAAAGGTGGTTGGTGCGGTTGAGAGACCGAAGGGAAGGCGGCAGAAGTGGAACAGTCGGTAGCCATCAGAGAAGGCAGTCTTGGGCCTATCGGAGGGTTCCACCTCAACTGCCCAATAGGCTGCACGGGCATCCAGTGTGGTGAATGTGTCAGTGGGACCCAGTTCATCGATGAGAGCATCAATCCTCGGGAGTGGGTAGGTGTCTTTCTTGGTAACTGCATTCAGGCCCCGATAGTCGACACAAAAACGGAGACTGCCATCCTTCTTCTTAACTAAGACTACTGGACTCAACCAAGGGCTACATGAAGGCTCAATGACACCTGATTGTAACATGGAGTCACATTGCTGTCTGATGGTCTCCTTAGTAGACTGCGGCAACCTCCATTGACGGACACAAACTGGCTTAGCATCCCCAGTGTCGATCTGATGGCGGATCCCAGGTATGTGGCCAACAGTCTCTTCTCCACCGTCAAAAAGTTCCTGGAACTGCTCCAACAGCTGGTTAAGTTCTTGTTGCTGCTCCTCCAGTAAATGACTAAAGTCAGGTGCATCACTTGTTGTATCTGGATTGTCTGGCTCTGCAACAGCATCACATGTGGCAACCGCAACAGAGGGTGTAGTAAGGCGCCCTCTATATCCCAGTCTTCCTCTGGAATGTCTGGTAAGTCGGCAGAAAAGTCATCCCATTCTAGCTCTGGTTCAAGCTCCATCAGGACAAGGAGGCGGAAAGTGATGAATGGGCTCTCTTCTCCAGCTTGAAGTGGGGACCTCGGCTCTGTCAGGGCAGAGGTTGATGAGGAACTCAGGCCTTGGGGTACAGTACATCCTGAACTGACGGGACACCTGTCTCGCCCGGCAGCAGCACCACCAGTAGACCCCGGGGTTGTGTCGTTCCTCTTCTCAGTGATGTCGAGTTCGTCCTCAGGGCCAGTCCTGACAGGAGGTGTGATCCTGGCAGCTGTCTCCCGGAAGGTTGATGGGGTTGTGATGGCTCGTGGACTGGGGAACACTGTAGACCTCTCCCAAAGGTGTGACAGTCCCGAGTCTGGTACCCTGTTTCAATACAAGGGGCCGTGGAGTATGGTTCAGGGCCCATATGGAGCATCGTCGTCGAGTGGCGGTCGTAACAAGGTGCGGAAGTGTCAGGTCATCAGTCACGGCCGGGGTCAAAACGACATCTCCGTCTGCTTGACCCAGCCGAGAAATGCAGCTTTCCAGAAAGCGACCAGAGTGTGGTGGAATGGTAGTCGGTCTGGCAAGATGGACAGCGGCTTCTTGTGGAGCAGGTGCATGGAGTCCAGGAGGAGAATCAGTCAGGCCTGAGTCAACCAGGCTAATCTGTAGGGAACGGGCATCAGTGTACAAGAAAGGCAGCTCACAATCTCCCAGGATGAGCAGTCCACGAGGTGACTGTGCTTCAGACAGTAACGTGAAGTCCAGGCGTCGCAGGAAGTCAGTCCCAAGGAGGATGTCGCCGTGAAGAAAGATCAGCTACTGTGGTGCGGTGGAGTAGCACAAGATCTTTGCTGATGTTAAAGCTGAGCGTCACCTCTGCAGCTGGATGGAAGGGCTCCCCTGAGACGCCTTGGAGGATCTTGCTTGAAGCATGATGTCGGAGCTTCTTCGCCGGATCGAGGACTTCTAAAGCACTTGGCTTAACTAAAGTCACCTGAGACCCAGTGTCGATGAAGCAGAGAAGAGTCTTCCCATCAACACTGAGTGCCACGACTGGACGTCCGCCGACTGCTGGGGTAGTCACTGCTGCTGTTGTTTGGACCGGCTCTGTCTGGACTGCGATGGAGCGTGTGCGGGTTCCCTCTTGTAAAGTCGCCAGTGAAGTTGGGAACCCTTCCTTCCTGGCCTCTCGGAAAGGGGCACTCACGTGACATGTGACCGCTCCTTCCACAACGGAAGCAAGAGTAGGCTGGTGGTGAAGGCTGACGCGCAGCAGCTCTGCATTCCCGGGTGCTGTGTGTAGAACTTCGATGGTATTCACACCATACATTACGCCGTGATGTTGGAGGCGAGGAAAGAGACTGAGCAGGTGGCGGTGAGGTGGCAACAGGGAACAGGTTGTAGCGGTCTCGAGTACGGGGTGGTCGGTCTGGAGTACGTCGTTGGAGCTGGTACTCATTCTCTTGGAGTTCGTTTGGAGACTGGTGGCGAGTGTTTGAACCGCTGTGCCTGATGCCATACCGGGAGTTCCAGAGCTTCTGAGCGGTTTCTGCGAGCTGGATTGGCGAGCAATCATCCTTGAGGACAAGGAGATCCCGCAGGGTGGAAGGCAAGCCAGCAAGGAAGACTCGCCTGATCAATTCTGAAGGCTCTCCAACAGCTCCTCGGTGGTCCCGGTATCCTTGAAAGACAGACGCCTCCACCTCAAGGAAGAAGTCCATTGGAGCCTGCCTCTCAGTCATGGCGTGATCGTACAGAACTTTGAAAAAGTCAGAGGCGGTGTACGTGCCCCTAAACTTACGCCTCAGCTGCCGTTTGAAGGTGTCCCAGTCCTGAATCCCATCGAAGCTCTCGGAGTTGATGATGGTCTCCGCTCTGCCTCGACAGCTCGCTCTCGCAGCACGGATGTATGCGTCATTACTTTGGGGCCGCACCAGGTTTTCGATGGCCCTGATGTAGCTCTCTACCTCCTGGTTCCTCTTCAGCGGTTCACAAGCAGAGGTTTCTCCCTTAAAGTGAGGGATCGAGTCTCGGGACACAAGGTAAGGGATGACATCTCTGGAAACCAGTGAAGGGCACTGGTGTCGAAGGTGACCCTCTGCTGG
>NW_020869147.1:1014448-1026948 GCF_003789085.1 Penaeus vannamei
CGACAGCCTGGCGTTTATGGCTCACAGCTACAAGCCAGCGTCACTTAATTCACCGTAGAAGGCTTGAAATGTTATTAGCCGCATTTCCTGTAGTTAACGACTGTGTGAATTCCATTGCGCTTAAACTTAGTACGTCATTCATGTAGGGAACCAACGCTTGAGCAGGTTTATTTGGTAGTTTAAGGATTTTTATTTGGGTACTTCTAACCTTCTAATTCTCCATGAACTGAATACATACATACATAGACACACACACATAGAGACACACATAGGCACGCACGCACACACACATACACACCCACACCCACACGCACGCACGCAAGCACGCACGCACGCACGCACACGCACACAGACGCACGATTAATGGCAGCTGGTGCCTTCATGCCCATCAGTGGTGCCCCCTCAGTCCTGCTTCAGATATGAGATATAGAACGGAAATGGCAAAAATTCACCCTCGGCATACATCCCATGGCGTTTTTTCTTTATTCCTTTTCTTGTAAGTCGGAAATTCCCTACAATTCGAAGGCTCCAACTCAGGTGGCCGCGCTGTGTGGCGTCGCTTCCCTTAAACCCCGAAGCACGTTACGAAGAAGAGTTAAACGCTACGATTTCCGGCCACGGCGCGTGATCGCTTTATATAACGCGGGGGATAATCCAGGGTCGATCCCAATACCTCCCCGATACCGCAAGCCTTGGTTCGCCATAGGGATACCTGTAGAACCAGTTTCGGGTCACTTTACCCTCTCCCCTTAATCAAGCCTATTGCCTTCCCAGGATATTCCCTTCCATAATTAATCCCTCGCCTTTGCCAAAGCCTTGCCCCGCGGCCATTACCGCAACTAATGATGTTCTCTCGACAAGAGGAAGATCCATTATTCCACATGCCTCTAAATTTCCTATTCCAGTATTTCCGCGTAAGGTATCAAGTACCAGTGCGAAAACTCGTCTGTACAAAAGATAACAATCCTGAACTTGTTTTTGAAACTGCAATGAATCATTTTATGGAATGAACTTTTGTGTTTGCCTTTGACACACAGTACTGCTTTGAATCTGACTATTTCATGTGCGACCTCATTTCTAGGGGGTAAGGTAAATCAGCGGTGCTCTAATATTGATATAACTATTTTTTGTTTTAGTAACAAAGATCAGATTATATTCATCATTAATAAGGGAACCGCAATAGCCTTAAAACGCACTTGCAATAACCCTGTGTATGACGCTGTTACCTAGTTCCCTGTATCCTAGTTGTGCCCACTCAAAGACGATGGCTGCCGATGATATTCCTACTCAACTACAACTGCTACTAGTATCTAATGCTAATATTCTGCTACTACTGCTCATATTACTACAACTGCTAACTCTACAACATTTGCTACTAATACGACGGTGACTATTACTATTAATCTTATTCTTGTTGCTACTACTACCACTACTACTACTCCCACAACTACTACTACCACTAGCAATATTATTTTTTCCAATTTTACTACTGCAAAAAATAATTCTGGTGAATTTCCTATTACCTCCTAACCATTTTTGTGTTTTATTTTTATTTTATTATTATTATTATTTATTTTTATATATATTATATTATTATTATTTTATTTTTTTTTTTTTTGAAAGCGAACTATCACAAACAACAATCTTCCTTGTAATAAGTATCTCAATTTATAGGTCATTTAGTAATTTATCCTTTTATTTACTTATTCACTCCTCTTATTTTCTCACATACTTTTTATCGTCATTATTCTTTTCCCTGAGAAGAAAATCGCAGTGTGTTATTTCCTGCTCCTCATTAACAGGACGTACCACAGGTTATTATTCTTGTGTTATTCATAAAAACACCTAAATGTCCCTCACCTCTTCTACAGTGTGTTTACAAAATTGTTTACCGTTGTTACCGTTATTACTGTTGCCGCTGTTTTGATGTTCTTATGATAATCGCTTTATCATTATTACAATCATTGTTATTACTATTGTTATTATCATTATCATTATTTCTTTATTACTTTCATGATCATTCTTATCATTATCATCCTTTTTCTGTTTTAGTTACCATTGTTATTAGCAAAATCATTAACACTAATGTTATTGTTATCATTGTTGTTAACAAATCAATTTCATCATCATTATCATCATAATCATCATTTTCATCATAATCATTATTATCCTCATCATTATCACCATCATTATTATCACTATCATTGTTATTATCATTAACAGTAGTAGTTGTTGCCATGTCATTACCATTATTATCATCATTATCATCATAATCATATCATATCATGATTATGATGATTATTACTATCATCACTACTTTACCACTATAACTACTATGATTATTACATCATATCAATAGTTATTATTTATATCATTACTTTCAGCATCACAACTCATTACCATCTTTCATGAACAAAACAGATGAAAAACTGAAAAAATAACTCATACGCGAAATATATTCTTACCATCTTCATGTTGACAAATTTAGGAAACGTATGAATGAGAATGAACATCTTCACATTACAAGAGATGCATTTAACCGGTTTCGATATGTCTTCATCAGAAATGTATGTATTTCTGAAGGAGATATATTCGAAACCGGCCAAATACATCTCCTGCATTGTTCAGATATTCATTGTATTTCTGACGAAGATAATTTTGGAACCGGCCAAATACATATCTTGTATTGTGAAGATATTCATTCTCATTCATACCTTTCTTACATTTCGGTGCATCAGATATTCATTGTATTTCTGACGAAGATTATTTCGAAACCGGAAAAAATCTCTTGTATTGTGAAGATATTCATTCTCATTCATACCTTTCTTACATGTAATACCGGCTGTCGAGGTCAGCCATTACGTTTCTTATATCAACTTTACACTGAAGTCCCTTGGAGATATATTACTTGTTTGTACAGTTTCTTTCTTGATACTGAAACCCAAGCGTGAATAAACCTCAAGGCCGTTTTCTATGTCCAGAAGAAAAACGGTGACCATTTCTCGTTTTCTATGAGGTTTCAAGTTCTTCAATCACTCAAATTAGTGTTCTTATCAAACGGTTATTGTAGGTGCTGGTCGGTCGGTCTGGCAAAGGTATTTCTTTTTAATTTGAATAGGGCGAGGAGGTTATAGGTTATATATAATTTGCCGACATATTGAATATATTTCTGTCTTTAATTGCTGAAGGAGGGGGGGAAATTTGAGAAGAAAACGAAGGCTAAGGGACAAAGGTTTCTTTTTTTGACGAGAAACAGAAGCAAACTATTAGTCTGTATCGGCTTGCTTTGCCTTGCCAAATCCGTCAAAAACACTCCTAACTTCCATATCGCTATCTTATGTAAGCAAATTACCGCAATGTGAGGTGACTCATTCATCTTCAAAGTGAATGACAGAAGGAATTTACATACCATTCAGCAAAAAAGTGGAAAAAGTCACACCAGCATTTTAGAGTAAAAGTTAAAGTTATTTTAAAGCATTTTAGAGTAACAGCTTAAAGGGATAATATCTACCATTAATATAAAATATAAATCCTTCAAACTGAGAGTTTATAATGAAAATAACAAAGGCAAATAACAACGCTTTTTGAACATCCCCAGAGAGACCATAGTACAACTTTAACTAGTTAGTATTCCTCTATTAATCATAACTTGGTAGCTTATAGATAACTTTTTATCATCTACTGGCACAAATAAAGTTGATTATCATCTCCTCCGGAGTGACCATAATGCAATCAAACTACTTTCTCTTTTATCGATCATAACTTGGTAGCTTATAACATCTATTGGCACAATAAAGGTGATTATCCAGAGAATTTCTTCGCAATCACTCGTTTATGTTGGCCATGTTGGCGGTATGTTCCCTATTGTGACGTCATGAAACCGTGGAGGCAGTATGAAAAGCTCGAAAAAAAATCTGACAAAGAAGTTCCGTCAAAAGCAGGAATAAAAAAATAAAAAATAAAAATAATAAAAAATTGCCTTCACCAATGCACCTTTTGAGATTTTAATAAGGACGTGGGCGCTCTGATTCGCTAATCAAGCGAAAACACATTTCCTTGAATCCTTCTCGGATAATGGAAAGAAAAGACCTTGAAAAGAGAGCACCTCCACCCCCCCCCCACACTTCTCGGTACGCCCCTCCCTCCCATTTTATGAGCCCCACTTGGTATGCCCTCCCTCGTCAACCCCCTCCCCCTCCCCCCACTCCCTCGGTATGCCCCGCCTTCTGCCTCAAACCGAAAGGAGATCGACATATGAGCCCCGGGCAATCACCCACATACCCTCACCACATACCTCAGTCATCTTGTCTTAACTATTAGCCTTCTCGCAATCCTCTTCCAATCAGGTATACTCTGATTAGAACATACCTTTCCCCTTCGTCGCCCGGGAGCCAATCTTCGCTCTCGCCTTCACCTGTCGGCCGCATCTCCCGACAGACTGGGAAGGGAATTTCTCGCGCTGGTTGAGTAATGTAACTATTCGCTTCCTTTGTCATCTTTCTTTCTCCTTCTCTTTTCTTCTCTTTTGTTTATTGGGATCGTTATTGTTATTTTTGATTAGCATTATTGTGATTAGCGATTATTATTACTACTTTAATCATCATTATCAGTATCATTATTATTATCATTATTGTCAATGTAATCATTATATATTTTTAGTATCATTGTCATTATCATCAGTATTATTTTTTTTTATTATCACTGTCATTATCATTATCATTATAATCGCTGTCATAACTATTGTTATTACTTACAATGTCATGCATCTTCTTCCATGTGCAATATGTCAGAGCTAATACATGATTTTATCTTCCCTACGGACTCGAACCATACCACTAATAAAATCAAATTAATTTCCCTGGATAGACTTAGAAACATGTTGGTCGTGGTTCATATTTGCGTCCGTGAAGGGAGAAGATTGCCCGAGTTGCAGGGCCTTCTATGCAAAACATGTTTATTGAACAGAATATGGATCTTGGATTTATCTAAAATAGTTAAGGTGCTGAAGCTGTGTGACTGGTTAACGTGATCAATAGTAACACAAAAGTCGCTCAAAAACATCTTCAGAAATGAGTTGTCTACCTTTACTTATAATGAATTGTTTCACTGCCCTGTAGTTTCAGTTTTCATTTAATACTGACCGGTAGTGGCTCATTCATGCTTTAATGAGCTTTTGCATTTCCTTGTTTGTAGTCTGCGAGAGGATATAGTGCAGATGGAATGATACGACTATCCACATGATCAAGTAAAAATAATAGAAAAAAGAGAAAGATACAAGGCTGTTGTTGACTCATTTCTTGGTCTAACACATATTTTGGTCTAGTATTGTGGTTTCCATTTTTTTTTTTTTTTTTTTTGTAAGGCAACACTAATCATGCGCCTCTAGACATGACCGCAACCCCAATCTGTTCTACAGTTAGGCTTGTATTATATTATCAAATCATATTGTTATATTTCTATAATTTAATAGATATATTCGCATTTCGAGTAACAAAATCCACAACTATGATGTTTTATTTCTACTTTTGTCAGAATTCAAAGGATTTGTGTCTCTTTTTTTCGTTATAACTTTATCTGGATGTAGGTACGTGGAAACAAGTCTAATACAGGATTAGCGGTTAGGACTACCGCATTTTAAAATATTGTATAGTAATCAAACAAAATTTAGCCTTTAGTCCTCAATCAATATGTGACAACGTATATACTGAATACATCTCAAAATTGACAATCGACCATGTCTGATATCTTGAGGTATTGGCGATCCCAGGAAAAACGCCTGACGACTCCAGGGTTTGTAAAGGGGTCTAGTGTAGTTGTAACTCTGGCACATCGCATATCCAGTACCTTTTCGCTCATGCAACAAAACTGACCACTTAGCTTGTTCTGCATTTTTTCACTGGAGGCCCTCGACTGCAAATGGCTCCCTAAGAGATAATCATTTCTCTCTGGAGATCGAAGCCCAAATATGACCCAAGACGAGAGTGCTCAGATAATAACCACACCGTAAAGAAGGAACAAAGAAAATAACAACCACGATCCTTATAATGATCACACCACACAGAGGGAACAGCTCAAATAACAACCTACAACTTTTCGTAAAGAAGGAAAAAAAACTCAAACGACAACCACGACCCAGATAACAACCACGCTGCAAAAAGGAACGCTTCAGACATTAACCACGACGCCAAGAGGAAACTCCTAATACCCGGATGTGACAATCACGGACTTAGCGTACGGGAAGTAAACATCAAGAAATGAAAAAGGCAAAGGGACATTTTCCTTCGGGATGAGGATGAAGGCAAAACACTTCTCACACTTGTTTTCACTGGATCTTCCAATCAACTAGATCCCAGACGGTGCGGAGTGGCTGTCCTTGTACTTAGTGTCTGTGAGGGTGTAAACTCTCTTACAGCTCTGTGTTAGTTTGAGATTTTGTCTGAGATTTAGAGTTTTTTTGTTTTGTTTTTCTTTATTCGAAAGTCTGGTCAATTTCTTGATGTGACACTTATCAATCCCTCTACGCCATAGCTCTCAGGAACATTAAGTCATGCGCTGAAATCGGCATTGCATGTGTGATTGTGCCGTCATGCGTGATCAGCTCTTTGACACAAATATGATTTCAATAAAACAAAAGCATAATTACTTGTCCTTTAAACTTACTTCAGGATCTACGCATACACAATCTCCTAGATATAGTGATATGATGTATAGTTTAATCTATAGTATATCCAGACATAACCACCAATATTTGTTAAGCTTCGTGATATACTGTAGAGAGGAAAATACCTCAGGTAATTAATGATAGGCACATATAATTAATGTCTCATGATACAGCATAGGAGGGGTAGCGCCTCTGGTGATTAATAATAGACAATATTTTCCAAAGTTCCCGTAAAAACCACGTAGGCAAGCCGCGTTTTTATTGTCAAGTAGGATCAACCCGGCTTGCTCCAGCTTGAGGCCGAAAAATCGCAATTTGTTTATGCTCGTCAGCTGATCTGTGGCGAACTTCAAAATATGTTCGAAATAAAAGAGTGTTTTGTGTAATGCAAAATAACATGAACAAATACAGATGTATGTGGATGTATGGGTGTATGTGTATGTAAAAGCAGACACACACACACACACACACAGTGTGTGTGTGTGTGTGTGTGTGTGTGTGTGTGTGTGTGTGTGTATATATATATATATATATATATATATATATATATAATATATATATATATATATATATATATATATATATATCGGCATAGCGGGAGTTCGATTTGTTCATGATCGAGAAAAACAAAATCTTGTTTTTTCCGGCAAGGCAATAGGCTAATGATCAAATTTCAGTTGAAATCAGACTTAATCAGTGAATTTACACTCTACAGAAATCTTTGGAGTTCTTTTTTTGACTAAACCCCAGCCATTTTTTGTCTGTCTGTCTCTCTCCCTCTCTCTCTCTCTCTCTCTCTCTCTCTCTCTCTCTCTCTCTCTCTCTCTCTCTCTCTCTCTCTCTCTCTCTCTCTCTCCTCTCCCCTTCTCCCTCCCTTTCCCTCTCTCTCACTCTCTGCTTTTAACAGCAGCCCCTCTACCTCATTAGTGCTTATGATGAATTTTCAATGGATTGAAATTGGTTAAACACGATTCATTTTTTATGTTGTTGTTTGTTTGCCATCAACAAATATTCTAATCTTCCCTATCAGAATGAAACTAAGTTCATCTTCCACCGACCGTTAGTAAATCTACAACTGACCACCGGAATATATGAATGAAAGGCGATTCCTTCCAATAGTATTTTCTCCACTCTTTTTTTACATATCGAATGCGATTTATTGTTATACTTATTATTAATATCATTATCAGTTCATTTTAATTCATTGTCTTTGGCATTTCGCTTCTATGCATTGTTCTATTTCTCTCTCTCTCTCTCTCTCTCTCTCTCTCTCTCTCTCTCTCTCTCTCTCTCTCTCTCTCTCTCTCTCTCTCTCTCTCTCTTATCGGCGTAAATACAATTCTTTCCCTTCCACGAACCATCAAGGAGACACGAAAGTCAATCGACAACACAGAATAAGTCTTTTACAACTATCCACTTCCTTGTTCTTTCTTTTTTTTTTTTTTTTTTTTTTTTTTTTTTTGGGGGGGTGGATTATGTTTGCGGATATATCTATCTAGTTGTCGTGGGGGAGGTTGTGTGTGTGTTAGTGTCTGTGTATGTACTTGTGTGTGATGAAAAATTATATGATTTTCTATCATTTAATTGACAAAAAATATTCTACCATCAATGGTTAATAATGATGATAAATATGATAACTAATAAAAAAAAATTAAAGGTAAGGATAATGATGATGAGGACAGCAGTGATGATGATGGTTATGGTGACGGTGATCATGATGATGATGATAATAATAATTATAATGATGGTGATGATGCTGATAATAAAAACAATGGTAATCATAATGGTGATGATAATAGTAACAATGATAACAGAAATTATAAAATGATAACAATAGTAATAATGATTATTATTATCATTTACATTATCTGTAGTATCATCTTAAACATTATCAATTTTATCATAATCATTATTTGTACTAATAAGTGTAATAATGACGATAAAGAGAGCGGCAGATAGACAGACACCAGGCCAGAGAAGAGAGAAAACAATCAATTAACATCAGAAGATTAAAGTTACTTATAAACCTCACCCACCCACCCACCCTCCCACCTCATCCTTCCCCTCCACTCCCCATCCTACCCACCACCTCCACCCCTTTCCCTCCCCCACCCTACCCACCCCACCCCCTCCCTACCCTACCACTCCACCCCCCCCTTCCATCCCCCACCCTACCCACCCCCCCCCCTCCCTACCTACCACCTCCACCCCCCCCCCCTTCCATCCCCCATCCTACCCACCACCTCCCCCTCCCTCCCCCACCCTACCCCCCATCCTGATCAAAAAAAAAAAAAAATACTGAATTAAAAACCATTCCGTAAAAGTGGAAAGAAAGAAAGAAATGACGTTTTCCGCCGCCGTGACGTTCCTTATTCCAATTTAACTGAAAAATATCCTGGAATCAGTCGGAATCTGGACTCGGAATTGCGGTAAACTCAGTTTGTCAAAGCCAGGGGCAGATTTTAACCAGCATCCCGCCCTCCCCCCCCATCTCTCTCTCTCTTATTTTATTCCCTTTTCTACTTCTCTATCTCTGCCTCTATCTACCTATCTGGCAACCCATCTAATTATCTCTATTTCTACGTCTCTCTCTCTCTCTCTCTCTCTCTCTCTCTTCTCTATCTATCTTTCTACCAATTTATCTCCCTCTCTCTCATTCATTCACATTCAGACTCTCTACCTGTCTCTTTTACCTTTCCTATGTATGTGTTGTGTTGTGTGTGCGTGTGCTGTGTGTGTGTGTGTGTGTGTGTGTGTGTGTGTGTGTGTGTGTGTGTGTGTGTGTGTGTGTGTGTGTGTGTGTGTGCGTGTGTGTGTGTGTGTGTGTGTGTGTGTGTGTGTGCGTGTGTCTGCGTGCATGTCGTGATATTATTCATAATGATAAAGGCCATAACAGGGGCAGCAACAATGATACTGACAACCGACAGTAGTACGCCTTCATATCAGAAATGTATTTTGCTACAATTTGAAAAATCGCACAAGACACTAAACCGAAATATTTCACAATTTTGCAAAGTCATTCTAAATCCATCTATTATTTACGCTCAGTCATTCCTCAACCGGCTTATAAAACAACCAATTCGAACCTCGTAGTTATCCTGTGGTTCTTGTGTGATGGACTCGATGTGAATAAAAAAGTGAATAAATAATAATAATAATAAATAATAATAATAATAATAATAATAATAATAATAATAATAATAATAATAATAATAACAATATAATAACACTACTGATAATAATAATAATAATAATAATAATAATAATAACAATAACAATGTTATTAACAATAATAATAATCATAAAATAATCAACAGAAAACGTATGTGAACATTAGTTAAGTGTCATGTCATGTCATCATATTATTCCACTTCTATTCCTCTTAAAATTATTAGATGAAAAAAATGTTTTCTGAATCACGAGAAAAAAAGAAAACTCGATCTCCAATATATAATTACGAATGAGAATGAATGAATGAATAATTTAATAACAACGTAATTATTGTAATTGACGTGTTCCGACGACAAGTCTTCACCCGAGTAACATTCAATTCTGGTAGACAAATAACTTACAAATTGTTAGCGATCTCAATTTCATTCACATTTTTTCTTTATTTGTAAAATAAGTACTATTCATCATACATCATTATTTATATAAACAATATTTTTGTTTTTACGTTTTTTGCTACTTATTATGTACATTATCATCACCGTTATCATTATAACCATTATCATTATCATCACAATCATTATCATCATAACTTTTATTATCAGTATTATCATTACTATTACCTATACTACTATGATTTCCGTTACAATTACTATAGCTATTACCATTTATGTGTCTATTACTATTACTATAATCATCATTATCACTATCATATTACCATTACAATTATCATTAACATCATTATTATTATCATCATTAATAATATTATCATCATAATCATTATCACTATTATTATTGTACTACTTTCATTATCATAATCATTATCATCGTTTCTATCAATATTATCATCATTTATTATCATTGTTATTGTTGCCATTATTGTCATCATTACTTTTAGCACTGTTATCATTATCATTATCTTTATCATTAATGTCATTATTATTTGTATTATTATCATTACATTATTTTTATTACGACAATTATCATTATCATTCCATTGTTATCATTATAAATATCATTATTACTATCATTACCATTTTTATCGTCTTTATCGTTATTACTACCAATCTACTATTCCACTTACTATTACTTTTAATATCATTATTACAATACCGTTGTTATAATCAACATCACTATTTCTCTCACAATTCTTAATATCCTTTCGTTATCAAAACCGCCGTCAATATAATGATCATCACCATTATCAAGCATCATTAGAGGCGATGGGAAGTATACCCTAAAACGCAATTCATTAAAAATGTCATTTAATATCATAAAACATCACGCAACAATGGTGTCTAAAAAAAAATGCAAAACAGCCCATAATTTTCACAATTATTTTCGTAATTAAAAAAATAATAATAAGCCATAGAAACATGCAGAATGATAACGATGATGACAAGGATTAAAGTGATGATGACAAGAATGATAGTAATAGTGTTAATGATGGTAATTATCATAGCATGAGAAAGTTCGAAATAGTAGCATTAATTAATAAGAATTATAATAAGAGTAACGGTAAATGAGAATGAATTATATGGAAAATTGATCCAAAGACAATGATAATTGATATCAGCTTTCTTTACTATCATTACTATCATCTTTGTTATCAACAATATTAGCAGTATTATTATTATAATTATTGTATGATTATCAATACTACCACCATCATCACCAGCTGTAGTAGTGGTAGCGTAATAGTAATAGTAGTAGTTGCTGTTGTCGTCGTTGTTGTTGTCGCTATTGTTGTCGTTGTTATTGTCGTTGTTCTTCTTGTCGCTGTTGTTCTTGTTCTTGCTGTTGTTGTTTTTCTTGTTGTTGTTCTTTCTTGTCGTTGTTGTTGTTTCTTGTCGTGTTCTTCTTGTCGTTGTTGTTTTTCTTGTCGTTGTTGTTTTTCTGTCGCTGTTGTTGTTTTTCTTGTTGTTGTTTTTCTTGTCGTTGTTGTTTTTCTTGTCGTTGTTGTTTTTCTTGTCGTTGTTTTTCTTGTCGTTGTCTTTTTGTCGTTGTTGTTGTAGCAATATTATATATATCGACAACAACCAAAATAACTGTAACAAAGAAGTAAGAAAAACAAAGAAGAAAAACACGCATCTATATTTTACCAAAAGTCTGGAAACATCTCCGGTCTCTGTAGGTAACTGACCCCGGTAGGCCTAGGTCTATAATTTTCGGGTAAATATTTGGTATATGAATTTGATAGCTTCTTGTATGCTGCCTGCACACACGCTGTATGTGTATACGTGTGTGTGTCTTTGCGTATAAGTAACTGTATGTGTAGTATGTGTGTGTGTGTGCGTGTGTGTGCGTGTGTGTGTGTGTGTGTGTGTGTGTGTGTGTGTGTGTGTGTGTGTGTGTGTGTGTGTGTGTGTGTGTGTGTGTGCGTGTGTGCATGCGTGTGCGTGCGTTTGTGTGTGTGGGCGTAGGCGTGTGTATGCATGCCAACACACATACACACAAAAAGGACCTATGACTCTGGCAATTCATGTTTTGGTGGAAAGACTGACTGGTGCATCTCATGGACGGGGGGGGGGCAATTTAATCGAGAAGATACCAACTTCTGACTGCAACTATGTAACAAGGCCAGTTGGCCACAGTAACGACAACACGCGCGTCTGCTTACCACGCCAAGGCATACTCCCTAAGCAGGTACACAGGTAAATGTTTACAACAG
>NW_020869147.1:1031948-1036948 GCF_003789085.1 Penaeus vannamei
TAATAATGATGGAGATGGCGGTAAATTGATGATTTCGATATCAATGATAATAGTGCATTAGTAAGTTGTATTCATAGTAGTAGTGGAGATGGTGGTAGAAGAAGCAGTAGTAGTAATACTAATAACAGTTACGGTGGTAATAGTAGTAATAGTAGTAGTAGCAGTTGTATTAGAATCAGCAACAGGAGTAGTAGTAGTAGTAATAGTAGTAGTAGTAGTAGTCTCAGTGGTAGTAGCAATAGTAATAGTAGTAGTAGCACTGGTAGTAGTACCAGTAACCAGTAGTAGCAGTAGTATTAGTAATAGTAGTATCAGTACCAATAGTAGTAGTAGTGATAGTAGTGGTAGTTGTAGAGGTAGCAGTAGCAGTAGTCGTATCAATAGTCGTGATAATACTGGTAGTAATAGTATTGGTGTTGTTGTTGGTGGTGGTAGTAGTAGTAGAAGTAGTAGTAGTAAGTTGTGATGATAGTTATAATATTGATATTAGTTGTGACGAGGACTGCACCAGTATTAGTGATGATTATAACAATAGCTATAACTGTAGCGGTAATGATAATAACATTTATCATTATCTTCATTACAATCATTGTTATTTTCAATAGCTATACTAGCACAATAAGAGAAATACTAACCATACGAAAAAAAAATCGAGAAAAAAAATACTTTCCCTAGGTCCATTTCCTCCATTTTGAATTGTGTCAATAGTTGTAAGGTTTCGGGTGCCTAAGCCAAAGGTACCTCCTCTCTAAGACTGTTTAAATGCTTTACCCATTCTGTGTTGCTTTCCATTCTTGACATAAGGTAACTTCTGTCTTCTTTTACTTGTGCATTTTTTAGTCTGCTTGCGTGTTATTTTTGCTTTTCTTCTTCTTCTTATCTTTTGTGTGTGTGTTATGGTAGGTCAGTAGTTTCCAAACTCGGTACCGTGAGATTCTGTGGTAAGATGAGTTTGGTATGTGAATTCAAGTACAATTTTATTCATTTGGTAATTACTTGCCTGTCATTTGAGCGTGTAACTTTTCACATTGATTCGAATCCCATTACTTCGTCAAACAGGCGATAATGTACTTTGCTGTAAAGGTAAATGGAAAGTAGGGTAGGGAAGTGCTGAAGAAAGGGTTGCCACTGAGACAATTTGTGTGAGTCTAGGGTAGCATCGGCTCGGAAAATGTATGTGCCGTTGTATTTGCTTTGTGTTTGTTTGTTTAAGAGTTTCTTATCCATGTTGCCATCTTTTTATCATGTTGGCGTATGGTTTCGCCGTCTGTGTTACTTGCTGATTAGAGACACAGACTTATAAATAACCTTGTGACTACAGTAATAAAGCTGAAAATACTTGAATGTAGAAAATGGATAAATAGATGAATATATAGACATAGATATATTAAAATGTATACATATGCATACATACACATGCACACACACACATAAACACACACACACATATACACACATACAGATATATGTACATGTGTGTGTGTGTGTGTGTGTATGTATGTATGTATATATATATATATATATATATATATATATATATATATATATATATATATATATATATATTATATATGTGTGTGTGTGTGTGTGTGTGTGTGTGTGTGTGTGTGTGTGTGTGTGTGAGTGTGTGTGATGTATATATATATATATATATATATATATATATATAATATATATATATACATATATATATATACACATGTATTTACATACACACACACACACATACACATATATATGAGTGTGTGTTTGTGTGTATGTGCGCGCACACAAACACACACACACATATATATACATACATACATACATATATATATATATATATATATAATATATATATATATATATATATATATATAGAATAGATATAGATATATCAGAAACGTGTACTTACCTAAAGACTGAGGGCGCGAATACGCCGCCGAGCACTCCTGCGAGGGTCTGTCTCCGCTCCTTCTTCTCGGAGACCTCGACTTGCGTCTCGCCCTCCTCTTCGAGTCTTCAGGAGAGCAAGCAGTCAGATCCGGTTTCTTGGTGTAAGAGTTCGCAAGAATTTCTCCCCTCTCCTTTCCCCCTTCCCTTTGCCTACTTTCACTCCTTCCCTCTTTCTTCGCGCGTTCACTCCTACTTTTACTTCTCCCTCTTATATTCTCTGGCCTTTCCTTTTCCTTTCTCCTCGCCCTGGCTCTGTGCTCCCTCTCGTCCCTCTCCGCCTCCTCCTCCCTTCCCCTCCATTTCAAGAAGTTCCCCTTCTTCTTCACCTCCGAGCCGGCTTTAGCGCCCGAGGAGGAGGGCGTGGTGCCAGGATACCGCGTCCTGGAGTGTGACCTTTCAGTTCTTTGGTTCGTCTTCTCCTTCGGGACGAGGAGGCTGTTGCTCTTGGCCCGCGCGTTGGCCTGGGGAAGGCGCGGTTCGGACCGACAGCGCGGCACCGACGAGCACAGCCAGGACGTGATGCGCTGGTGCTCGCTCCTCCCCTGGCCGTCCCTGAGCCAGTCCCTGTACGTCATGAGGGAGCAGCGCTGGTTTGGCGCCCTCCCCGTCAGGGGGTCAGCCTCTAGTCCTTTGAGCCAGTCTTTGTCCACTCCTAGAGACAACCGCTGGTTGGGTCTGCGTTCGTCGGACGACTCGATCTCGCTCTCGGGCTCGCACTCTTCCTCGTCGTCGTCGTCCTCATCATCAAGCTCCGAGTCTGGCCTCTGCTGCGGATGAGAGACAGACGGCTGACACAGAAGGCTCTGGGGCCTCACGAGCGCGCGTTCGCTTACGCCCGAAGCCGGTATGCGAACGCCTTCGGGGAGACTGGCAAGCCTGGAGCTCCTCCGCCTTCTGCAGTCCAGCAGATCTTGATCTATTTCTTCTTGAGACAGCGGGGCATCGATGGTAACCTTCGAGTTTTTCCTGTAGATGACTGGGGTCGTGGGGTAGTCACTCTCGAGATTCAAGTGTCCTATGGCACTCCCAGGGGTGTGCATGCCCCCTGTCCCACCAGGATAAGAGGTTCCTCCATGTGCCCCTTCTTCATCATCATCTTTTCGTAACCCTACTCCTATCCTTTTTCCTTCCAATCTACTTCCCCTTCTCCTTCTTCCTCCGTCTCCCGCGCCTTCCAAAGAGCTCTGGCTCCCCAGGACGCCCCCGACAGCACCGATCATTTCAGAGTTCCTCAGAATGCTCGCGCGGGACCCCAAGGACGTCGTCTCGCCGTCGTCAGTGGACTGCGACACCCTGTCAATCCTATAGATCCTCCGGAAATGCTGGTGGTGCAAAGCCTTCTCCAGAATCCTCTGTTCTTCCCGCTCTCTCTCGCGCCGAGTCTCCTCCTCGCGCTCCTGGAGCCGCTGGAGGGCCACGCGCCTCCGCTTCTGCCGGTGGAGCTTGTACCGCAATTCCTCCATCTCCATCTCCTTGACGCAGGACGGCTGGAGGCATTTGCAGGGGCATCGTAAGCACAGCAGGAACTCCATGTCACTCGACCCACGAGAGTCCGCCTAGCCTCATCTGGTCACGCGACTCGGGCAGGAGTGAGTAGGAGCTCTCGCTGTTATTGGAGTGCGCAAAGATGCAAGCATTTTGCCGAAACTCGCTTCGAAGCTTTGACGCACGAAGTGAGGGCCGCCTTTGGCAATCGTCGTCAAGGCTCAGCAAAATCTTGTATGTTATTCACATTTTATCATCAACTAAAAACACCACTGTTCTGGGAACAAGACAGAACAATACTCAGCTTCACTATTATTATCGCGAACGTTCTTGCAACACTCACTGAAATCGAAAAAGAAGTAAATAACACTCACTCACAAGATCCCACAAGATTTTTTTTTTCACTTTTTCATAAATAAATTACAAGCATTCCAAGCAGAATAAAACCATAACTTGAATAACCCGAACTACCACAGAGAGCCCAAAACACGCCATGCTTCTCACGAGGACCGAGAAACACTAGAGGCTCTAGGAAGCCGTCATAAGCCGCGCGAGCGTGTGGCTTCACCGGGAGAGACAGGGCCTTGTCGTTGGCTGTCGTTAACCTCACCGTTATTCTTATGCATTTCCTCCAAGCTGCTCTCGCTTTCTACAGTGCTTATATTACTCTTATGGCTGTTTGATAGCCATTATCATCTTTACTATTAACTATGTTATTATCAATGCTATAAGCGTTATGGTAATACTTAAAGATACTATAATTATTTGCCGTGTTATTATTATCATAACTAAATACTAATGATGATGATAATATCATAAAGATGATGATTATGTATGATGATGAATCATCACATCATCACCACCACCATCATCATAGTCATCGTCATCATTATCAATATAATAGTAATATTAATAACAATAACAGTGATATAAATAATTAAAGTAATAATAATGACAGTGATAATTCTAATAATTATCATTCATGTCACCAGGCATTATTGTCATTTTTATTATCATTATTATTATTGTTATTATATTATCATTATTATTATTATATTATTATATTATTATTTATTATTATTATATTATTATTATTATCACTATTATTATTATTATCATTATTATTACTATCATTATCTTTAAGGCTACTATCATCGTTATTCTTATTGTTATTATCATATTCTTATTGTTATCCCTACTGCTATTATACTATCATACTATTTATTTTTACTCTGTCAATATCAATACGAGTTCTATACCGTGATTACGCACATTTCTATTGAATTAATCATGTTAAGAGACCCGATTTAGTTACTTTTCAGGAATATAAATAAGATAAATTAAGAGCGTGCAATTTCATAACATTTCCAGTTTAGTTTAGTGCAGAGGAAACGTGTTGTGCAAGGAAGGGAAACGACACAGTTGTAGAAGTATAAACCGGAACCAGAGGCATAGTGGAATAAAGGAGATTTATTTCAGAATTATGATAGAAAGGGTATTAATAAAGAAAACACAGTTAATGATAAATAAAGGAGATTTATTTCAGAATTATTATAGAAAGGGTATTAATATAGAAGATA
>NW_020869147.1:1049448-1051948 GCF_003789085.1 Penaeus vannamei
GTATGAGTTGACGCAACCGGTGGTGTTTTTGTTTTGCGGCAAGCTAGTTGGCCATTATCCTTTGTGGGTGGCTGCGAGTAGCGACGGCCTTTATCAGGAGGAATGTAAATCAGGTAATGGAGGGATGGGATGACGTCATCGCCGATAAGGAGGCTGGAAGGCTGCTGCAGGAGATTGTAGCTAGAGTAAAGAAGAATGACCCTGTGCAAGGTCTGGGTAGACGCCACCTCCTTGGCGCTCGACGCCGTGGTAGAGGTTGGCGGCCATACTGTGGAGGATGCTAGCTGGCTCCGCAAGGATGACTCCGGTCACATCAACATGACAGAGCTGGATGTAGTCATCAAGAATCTGAATCTCGCGTTGGCATGGAAAGTGAAGGTGGAGTCGGTGACGGACTCCTCTGCAGTGCATCGTTGGTTTTCTGATGGGCTGTTGGGGGAAAGTAGGTTGAAGACCAAGGCCACAAGCGAGACGCTTATCACTGTGTGGTTGAAGAGTATAAACTCCAGGTGACCATGACTCTTGTGCCCTCGGGCAGGAACAAAGCCGACAGTCTCACTTGTGCCACAGCATTGGTTGAGAGTGCCTCATACCAGCCCCTACTCATACCACCTATGTGTGTATCCACTGCTACTGTTTCTTGTAATAAGATTAAAGAGAAGCATCGCAATATGGGGCATCCTGGAATGAAGCGAACCCTGCATTTTGTGAGGAACGGCAGTAGTTAGGAGTTGTGATCAGTGTCATTCTATCGACCCAGCTCCAGTGAAGTGGCGGAAAAGCAGTCTAGGAGTGGAGAGAGTCTGGCAGAGAGATAGTATGAAAATGTCATTGTGGTGGCCAACATGACCTGACTCATTGAGTGTGGGCCATCGCGGTTCACCTTTTGGCGCCAGCTTCGGTTGCAAACCAGCAAATGCATCATAGGGCGTCGACGAGATGGACGAAGACCGATGCGAGGATGACGAGCGAGTCCAGCCTCCTGCTCGGGATGGAAAAGATGTAGCGGTGGTTGACAGAGATGCCACGACGTCCGTTGCGAGTCACAAGGGCTAGAGAGTGTAACGTGTGAATGAAATTCAGGAGGGAGTGTAATGTTAATTTATACTTATATGTATCAGTAATTTTCCTTTGTAATTGGTAGATAGTGATTTGGCGGGAGTGAGCGGCAGTTGGGCGGAGAGTTGCCAGTGAGTCTGGAACGAGGCGGCGGAGGTTGGAGAAGCGAGAGGACAGACAACCACCGAGCCTCTTGATGTGTCTCTTCACCTGCTGCCGCGTTGCTGACCTGGTGTATGTCTTCATAGAATAAAGGGAATCTACGACGCAGAGCGTTTCCTATATCAGAAAAAAACGAGTTTGCTATAGCAGTTAATATTTACCTGTCTTATTTATCAGTGTCATCAGTGTATCATCACATACATATGTTACGGTCATATACAAATGTTATTTTAGGTTGTATACTATGCAGTCGCTGATATGAAGCATAACTGCCTTAGATGCAAATAAAAATTCACATAATCGTACAATACCGGCAACTCTGTTAATAGAGAAAAAAATGAATGTATAGTTTTAAGATACAGAAATATAAAACACTACGTTATTTTTCACAGAAGACTTTATGAATCGGAGCCTAAGTTCAGTTGCCAATTTTTCTTTTCCTAACCATAACACATCCGCTCAGAAATGATGTGACTTAAGTTTACAAGATAGACATTTACATATTCTTTTATTACGAACAAATCAAGGGTTCTGAATTACGATTTCAGAGAAGTTATCAGAATTATTAAGACTTAACTCATGTTGCTGCCATGTAATAGAGGAGAGACAACTGAAAGAAAAAACGTGAAATTCCATTGAAACTAAATCCACTGTGACATTTTATGGATTCTCTCTCTCTCTCTCTCTCTCTCTCTCTCTCTCTCTCTCTCTCTCTCTCTCTCTCTCTCTCTCTCTCTCTCTCTCTCTCAACTTATCTCTAACCTGGGTTGTTCCTAGAAAGGTGTTTTATTACAATACCACGCAAAGAAACTCAAATAACTCGAACATTTCAGATCTAAACTTCCCTTCAGTTTTAAATGCAATTAGAAAGAGGATTCAGCTCGAGGACACATACACGGGAAATCTCTGCCTTCAGACACGTGGCGCGGGGGGGGGGGGGGGGATCTGGAACATGACTCGCCAGCGGGTTTGGTGGAGGGAGAGAGAACACTGGCAAATCCAAAATCAAAATCAGAGGGAGACATCAAAGACATAACAGGATGGATCTTCCCCGCAGTGGTAGGGGAGGCGAAGGAGAGGGAGAGTTGGAAGAAGCTTTCAGGTCGGCCAAACGAGCAGTCTGATAAATGATGTACATACATACACATTTGTGTGTGTGTGTTAACATATGTATGTATAAATATATATTATATATATAATATATATACACATTTTTTTTCTACTTTTTATGTATATATATGTGTGTGCGTGTGTGTGCATGGGTATGTGTGTATGTGTG
>NW_020869147.1:1056948-1061948 GCF_003789085.1 Penaeus vannamei
AAAAAAAAAATAGTCTGAAAAAATTCTCTTTCAAGGATTCTCCCCCGGGCTATTGTTACAGGTAAACAATGTGGCGAGTAAACAACTAGAATAAACAAGACGAGAGAAGAAATGACGGCTGGCCAATTCTGATTTGGAGAGAGGATGGAAAATGAGGAAAAAAGATATGACAGATGATTTGGGAGCTAAAATATGACGATGTTAATGGTAATATCTTTGGCAATATTCCTAGTATCAATGATGATGATGATCCCTACATTATTGATTACAATAATGATAATGATAGTGTTACTACTACTTTTTTTTTAGCACAACCACTACTAATACTCAAATACTGCTGCCACTACTACTACTACGACTACGTTTACTATTAGTACTACTACTGCTAGTACTACTATTAAGACTATTATCATTACTGGTACTTCTACTGTTATAATGTTAGAGTAATAATGATAATAATGATGAAGATGATGATGATGATGATGATATCAATAATTAGGATATATTAATAACAAATTGATGATAATAATAATGATAAGAATATAAAGATTATAGTGATGATGATAATGATAATGCTGATTATGATAGTAATGATAGTGATAATAATGATAATGTTAATAACAATATTAATAATGATCACAATAGTAATAATAGTTCTGATGATGACAATGATGATATTAATGATAACGATAATAATCATGATAACAGTAAACTCATAGCAATAAGAAGAATAACGATGTTCATAATACTAAATATAAGAATGATAATAATCATAATAACAATAATAACAATGGTAATAATAATAATAATAACTGATCACAATGAATATAATAATGATAATGATAATAATAAATATGACAACAATAATAACAATAATGATGATGATAATATCAATAACGATTATAGCAACAATAGCAGTGGCACCAGTAGTAATAATAAAAATAGTAATAGTAACAATATCAACAATGATGGTGTTGGTGGTGATAACTACAACAGCAACACATAAAACATCGATAATGATAATTGTTGTTATCATTATTGTTGCTGTTCTTAACATTGTTATCATTATTATTGTTGATATTATTAGCATTATTATAATTCAAATTTCATCATCATTATTATCACTATCATTATTATTACTAATAATAATGATAATGATAATTCTGATAATAGTAATAATAACAGTGATTATAAAGATTAAATTGATATTGAAAATCATAATATTGATAATAATAACGAAAATTATATTGATAATAATAATAGTAGTAATGATGATAATGATAATGATAATAACAATAATGATAATAATAATAATAATAATAATAATAATAATAATAATAATAATAATAATAATAATAATAATAATAATAATAATAATAATAATAATAATAATATTATATAATAATATAATGATATATAACAATAGTAATGATAATAATAATAATAATAATAATAATAATAATAATAATAATAATAATAATAATAATAATGATAATAATAATAATCTTGATAATAATATCTATCATTATGATTATAATTATGATAACAATAATTATTATAATGATAATTATAGTAACCAGAACCACTCGGAGAGCGTACATCTCACCCAAAACAATAGGGTCACTGATGCAATAAATATATTCACACAAAGAATTTAATTAAATCACTTTCTCAGGTACACTGGTGACGTCTGTAAACATAACTTCTTAGGCGGAGATAATAAAGGTAATAATAATAATAGTAGTTACACCTATTGCCTTAGCAAAAGTAGTCACTGACACAATGATCTTAAAAATTCCTGGATCCGGATCACCATAAAAAAATTGATGGCATCTGAATTGGACTGAGACGCATCTCTGGCAAAAATGTAATCTTTTCGTAATTTTTTGTTATCCTGCTAACCAACAAACAAACTAATTAATGCTATCAAAAACATAACCTCCTTGGCGGAAGTAATGACAATGATAATAATAAGAATATCCATGATAATATCATCATCATTGGGACTAACGCCGACGGGGGCGCATAGCCGCATCCACCCTTTGTTTGTATCTGATGGGGTCCCTCATGGCAAGCCGGCAGGCAGGGACTCGGCCCCTCTCGAGATCAACCGATGGGAAGCGAGCCAGGTGCCCTTATAATCTGAGTTGGTAATCACGGATTGTGCAAGAAACAGGTTCTGTGCCAATCTCACAGTGCATCCGTTGGTCGGACACATGGTCCTGCTAGCAGTACCCCATGATCTGGCGCAAGGACCTATTATAAAAGACACAAGATAACATCCAGGTTTCCCTACGCTATAGTAAAACTGACATTAACAGGGCCGTGAAAACACGTAGCTTGGTCCTATTGCACAGGTGCCAACATCTCCAAACATTTTCGTCGAGAGAGTTCATGACCCCTGCTGCCAGGCCAATCCGTCTGCTGACTTCCTGGTCTGACAGCCCAGAGTTATGAACTACACTACCAAGGTATGTAAAGCTCTATGTGAATGCAATGTCCTCGCCGCAAGCACATACCAACTGAACAGGTTTTCCTAGCAAGTCCCCAAATTCCTGGAGATCTCTGGACTCGGGGGCTTAGCTTCATAGCTAAATGCATTCAGAGCCACCACTAGTGTTTCCAAAGACAGACAGAATCGCAGTATCTTCAGCAAAGTCAAGGGAGTTTTGAAGCGCCACCGAATTCGGCATTCCTATACACCCTGCAGTTCTGGAGGATCCTCCAACGAATGCTAACGAGGACATGGTACAGCGATGTGGGTTAGAGCGCTGGAACCAAAAGCCAAAAATCCTCAATTTTTAGGACCTTGCAAAGTCCCGGAAAAGAAAACTATTCTCGCTGCTTTCATCAGCTCCCGAACCGAGGGGACCGACAGACATCTCATAGCCAGCTAGATACCGCACTGAAGTCACTCAGAACACTACGAATATCTAGCCGAGGACAACTGTCCGGCATGATATATAATGATAATAATAATGATGATAATGATATTAAGATAATGATAACAATAGTGATAATAGTAATAATAATGATGGTAATAGTAATAATAATGATGGTAATAATAATAATAATGATAATAATAGTAATAATAACAATAAAAATGATAATCAGTAATGATTAGTTTCATAATGGTAACGAAAAAGATGATAATGACATTAATGATATTAATAATGATGATGATAAAGATGATAATAACCATAGTGATAATCATGAAAGTAATAGAAAACAATAGTAAAAGCAGCAGTAGTAGTAATAGTATTAGTGATAGTAACTGCAGTAGTATTACTAGTAGTACCATTAGTAGTAATATGTAATTGTTGTAGTGGTAATAATAATGATAATTATGATAATAAAAATGATAATTATAGTCATCATTATGATTATGATTATTATTATCATAATAACAAAATGATTATGGCAATAGCACTGCTACGCCCGCTATTTCTGCTACTACAATAACTACTATTGATAATAATAATAATAACTGTAATGATAAGATATGAATAACAACAATGGCAGTAATCAGAATGAAAGTAATAACAATAATTACAATAATAGCATTGTCAGCAGTAACGAATATTGAATGAAAAACAGTGATAAAAATAGAAATTGTAATACCAATACAATATATAATATCTATTATGTAGATGACAGTAGTTTTCATAATAGCAGTAAATTTAACATAGTCTCATTAAGGTACACAATTAATTAGGAGAGAAACAACACCCGGAAAAAAACGGATGAAACAAAGGACAGAGAGAAAAATCAAACTTAACGAACAGAGTAAAAGGAGACAAAGTGATGAGGGAGCGAACAAAGAAAACGATGAAAGAAAAAAATGCTTTGAAAAATAATTAAAGCAAAAAAATAATAAAGTGAAACAATGATAAGGAAAAAATGGAAGAAAAGCAGACAAAGAAGAGGAAGAACACGTAATTTAGAAAATTAAGAAAACGGGAAATGAAGAGCGGAGAAATTGCGAAAGAAAACGTATATGAAAGAAAATGGAAAAAAAAAAATGGGAGAATGGGAGGGGAGGCTCATAAAGCGATAACGTTTTGAAAGAAAAAGCTGTTGACAGATGAGATAGATGGATAGGAAAAGAATAAGAGAGAAAGGGGGAAGAAAGAAATGGTAAGAAGATGAAATAGAAAACAGAAGCGGAAGGAGAGGGGAGATAGCAAGACAAGTGGAAGAGAGAGAGGAAGAGGCAGGGAGCGGTCGGAAGGAAAAGGAATAAACAAAGATAGTAAAACAGTATAGGAAGAAAGTATGAAGATAAAAAATGAAAAAATACATCTATCTACATACATATAAATACCTATACATACATATACATACCTATACACACGCACACATATGTGTGTATATTTATATGTATATATATACATATACATACACAAACACACACATATGTATATTATATATATATATATATATATATATATATATGTATATATTTATATGTGTATGTCTATATGAATATATATATATATATATATATTATATATATGTGTGTGTGTGTGTGTGTGTGTGTGTGTGTGTGTGTGTGTGTGTGTGTGTGTGTGTGTGTGTGTGTGTGTGTGTGTGTGTGTGTTACGTGTATTATATATTACACACACATATGTATATATGTATATGTATAAATATATATATATATATATATATATATATATATATATATTTGTGTGTGTGTGTGTGTGTTTATATATGTATATATATATTTGTTTGTGTGTATGTGTGTGACACAATTAGATAAAACAAAAATAGAAAAAAGGAGACGCGACCACAGAAAAAAAAGAAAACGAAAAAAAAAAAAAAAAAAAGAGTCAGGAAGCGTAAAAAGGAATGGTATTAAAGTCCAGCAATAAAAATAATACTGCTGAATAAACGTCCTTCCTTGAAGTGAAATACAGAGCTGGCAGAAATAAAACGATCACGGAGGTAGCTTTACGGAGTGTTTGAATCTGTATGAATGTGTCTGTCTGTCTGTCTGC
>NW_020869147.1:1066948-1069448 GCF_003789085.1 Penaeus vannamei
ATTGTGTGCTCCCGTTGACATAAGATGACTTGTGTGTCATGTGTGTTGTAATATCAATATATCACAATATATATATATACATGCTGAACCTAACAATAAAGAACTCTCTCTTCTCTCTTCCTCTCTCTCTCTCTCTCTACTCTCTCTCTCTCTCTCTACTCTCTCGCTCTCTCTCTCTCTCTCTCTCTACTCTCTCGTCTCTCTCTCTCTCTCTGCTCCTCCTTCGTCTCTCTCTCTGTCTCTCTCTTTAAAATATATATTTATATTATATATAATTATTACCTATATATTATTATATATATATACTATAATATATGTATATATGCATTAATATATTATATATATATAATATATTTTTAGATAGATACGATAGATAGATAGTAGATTAGATAATAGATGAAGATAAGATAGATAGAAATAGATTAGATATAGATATATAGACAGATAGATATACGATATAGATAGTATATATTATGTTAATAGTATGTATATATGTATATATGCATATATAATATTATATATATATAGTATATAGTATATATATAGTATTATATATATATTAAAGTAATATTATATATACAATACTATATATAATGTTCTGTATACTTATATATAGTATATTATATATATACTATAGTATATTATAGCTATTATATTATAATATATATATTTAATATATATATATATAATACATAAACGATATCGTATACATCTCTCCCTCCCTCTCTCTGTCTCTCTCTCTCTTGTGTCTCTCTCACATCTCTCTCTCTCTCTCTTCTCTGCATCTCTCTATCTCATCTCTCTCTCTCTCTCCTCTCTCTCTCTCTCTCTCTCTCTCTCTCTCTCTCTAATATATATATATATTTCTATATAGTAATATATATATATTAATGTTATATATAATATGTATATATACATATGATCATATATATAATATATATTATCATGTATTACATAATATACTATATTATATTAGTATATATATAATATAAAGAAAAGGAGAGAGAGATGAAGAGAGATAGAGAGAGGAGAGAGAGAGAGGAGAGAGAGAGAGAGAGAGAGAGAGACGAGAGAGAGAGATGAGAGAGACAGAGAAACAGAGAGACAGAGAGACAGAGAGACAGAGAGAGAGAGAGAGAAGACGCAGAGAGAGAGACAGCAGATAGAGAGAGAGAGAGAGTGTTAGGATATTTTATGTAAATATATATATATATAACCCTATATATATAATATAATATTATTATATGTATGTATGTAGTATATGTATATATTGTGTGTATCGCTCACACTAGATAATATTATATCTATATACTATAATATTATATATATATATAATATTATAGTTATAATATATATTTATACTACTATAATATACTAATATATGTATGTGTTATATATATTATATATATTATATTATTATATATATATATATTATATATATTGTATGTATATAGTATATATATATATATATATATGTATGTATATATAGTATATATATATTATGTATTATATATATATATATAATATATATATAGGATAGTAGTATAATTATACTATATATAATATATATATATATATATTATATTATATATATGTATATATATGTATAAGCTATATATATATATATGCTATATATATATATTATATATATATGGTATATTAGTATATATTCATGTATATATATACTATACTATATATATATATATATATATATATATATATATATATATAGTATATATTAGATTTCTGTGTGCGTGGTGTGTGTTTGTGCGAAGTGTACTTGGATCTCTCTGTTTTCCTTTCTCACACCCCATCATTAAATATTCCGTTTCATCTTTCTCTGTCCTGAAATATTTCCTTCTCCCCCTTTTTTTTACATCTCAGCTCGCGAGGTTTTGCAGAAACCATTACCATTACTTTTAGAACCGACATTTTAGTATTTCCCTCGCCTCGCACTTCTGTATTTTCTATTTTCTCGCTCTCATCCCCCTTCCTCGCTGATCCAAACATCACTCTTTCCCAATTATCGGTCTTTGCTCACCCTTTCCCATTCTCCTGGAATCTGTTTGCGCTCGTAGGCGGACATGCGTGCAAACACTCACAGCTATGTGCGTATATGCTTACATGTATGCTGTATAACAAATATGTACAGGCAACAAACATGTATTTTGATGCACTGTGATGCGTACATAGTGTGTGTGTGTAGATATCCATTATATGTGTTGCGTGTGTGTGTGAATGTACTTTTATGGTACTATTATATATATATATATTATAACTGGATATATATATTATACTATATATATATATAAATATTATATGCCTGTGTGTTGTGTGTATTTATATTATATGTATAATAATAAATATAATATATACGATAGATAGAATAGATAGATAGGAGTAGAAAGATAGATACGATAGATACGATAGATAGGATAGATAGATAGATATACATATACAATAATAGCAGTATACATGATATAAATATACTATATATATA
>NW_020869147.1:1076948-1079448 GCF_003789085.1 Penaeus vannamei
TAGTTATGTATTACTAATAGCAAAATAGTGTACATATTAATACAGTATTTTATCATTTTTCATAATTTGCTAATATTTAAAATACTAATGTTATATTCGCTTCTCCCCATTTGCATATTTCACACGTGGCGTCTTCTAATCAACATTTCTGATTTTCCAAAGTATAATTTGTGGTTACAGGAACAGATGTGACCTACACTAATATGAACCGTATTCATGTTGACAAATGTGGAAAGGTATGAATGAGAACGAATTTCACAACACAAAAGATGTATTTTCCCGGTTTCGAATATATCTTCGTCAGAAATGCATGTAAAATACATCTCTTGTATTGCGAAGATATTCGTTCTCATTCATTCCTTTCCAGTACACTAATATCTTCAAAGTATATCGTATTCAAGTCTCTTTTCTTCTTTTAATTTTTAAGGATATTGTATTGTTTTATTTTATATATTCTTATTTAATTTTTTCTATTCTTTATTATTCAGTTTTCTCTTTTTTTTATTATCTATTTGATCTTTTTCTCTCTCATGTTATAGTTCCCAAACATACCGTTTTGTTTTCCGTTTTTCGTTTTTTTTTTCTCTCTCTTTCTCTCTCTTTTTTCACGAAAAGACTAACACGTATATATTTTCCCCCCGCTTCATAAAACCACTCAATTCTACTCCACTCCCGAACTACATTCTGCAACCATTTTATATATATTTTTTCCCTATAAAATCTCTCCGACTCCATGTTTACCAAATGAACGGAACTCTACGCATGCCAATCCCAATTTCATTTACTCTGCTACACGAACGCAAGCCCCCGGTCGGAAGTCTTTTAGATTTGGGTCCCGTTTCTTTTCAGTTCGTTCTTTTCTTAATCTAAGTGTCTCTTTTTTCTCTCTTTCATTGCTTTGAGAGATAATGTTTGGTGTAATGTTTAAGGTTCAACTTAGGCCAAATTATCAATATTTTGATAAGAATTTCAGAAGCAAGTGGTGTTTTAGTGGGGCTGTGTTCTTAGATATGCGGGAGATAAAGCTTTAAATATTAGACAGGCTCCACCTAACTTAAATTGCATCTGGCAAAAAGGAATATGAAATGTAATTGAGGACACAAGCCTTGACTTTTAAGCATCCTCTCACGTTCATACTTAACCCCCACTCTATTTTTGCTTTCTCTCTCTTTTCTCATTCTCTATCTATCTTTCTACCTCTCTATCAATTTCTCTCTCTCTCTCTCTCTCTTTCTTCTCTCCTCTCTATCTATGTATCTTCTCTCCTTTCCTCTCTCTCTATCTATCTACCTCTCTCTCTCTCTTTCTCCCCCGCCCTCTCTCTCTCTTTCTCTCCCGCTCCCTCTCTCTCTTTCTCCCCCGCTCTCTCTCTCTCTCTCTTCCTCTCTCTCTTTCTTCTTTCTCTCCCGCTCTCTCTCTTTCTCCCCCGCTATTTCTCTCTCTCTCTTCCTCTCTCTCTTTCTTCTTTCTCCCGCTCTCTCTCTTTCTCCCCGCTATTTCTCTCTCTCTCTTCCTCTTCTCTTTCTCTTCTTCTCCTCTCTATCTTCTCTCCTTTCCTCTCTCTATCTATCCATCTTTCTACCTTTCTCTCTCTCTCTCCATATATTATATATATATATATATATAATATATATATTATATATATATATATATATAACATCACTCTCCCTCTCCCCCCCCCTCTCTATCTATCTATCTACCTACTGTCTATCTATCTATCTTTCTACCTCTCTATACTATTCTCTCTCTCTATCTATCTATCCATCTATTTGTATATCTCTCTCTCACTCTCTCTCTCTCTCTCTTATTACTTGCATTATTTTTGGTTTTATTCCCAATAGAAATTATTAATACTATCATCCTTAATGTCGTAAATAACACGTCTTTTTATTTGTATTTATAATTTCTTACCATTGTCTATATTAATCAAACATTGATAGCGGGGATATAATTTTATCATGATGTGATATTCAAGATTTCCTAAGTGGGGATTTTGATTATAACTTTCATAATGATTATAATGTATTTGTAATTGATTCATGTTGAAAAGGATAGCAATAAGAGAAACACTTAGCAGTAATGATTGTATAAAGTAAGTGGTATTGGTATTAATCGTAATAATGTCAAGAGGGAGTAGTTGTATAATCGTATTATTAATGAGTATAATGATAATTTCAGTGATCATTGTAGTTATTGTTTAGTAGTATGATCGTTTCGATATGAAGAAAGGTATGCTTTTTAAGTATGCCTTTTCCTTCCATAGCATAGTGTGTTTTCATTTGTCTGATTCATTTAATGCGTTAGTAATCGGAAAATTATCTTCGTTTATATTCTTTATATAAATTTTGTGGTTAGGTTTTAGATTGTTTAGGTAAAGAAACACACTTCACAAGAGTCTAACCTTTTAGGAAACTCGTTTGTTTGTTTGTATTCGTGTTTTTTCCTTTATTTTCTTTTGCTTCCTTTTCTTATTTTCTTTCTTTGTTTTAGACTCATGATA
>NW_020869147.1:1102627-1105127 GCF_003789085.1 Penaeus vannamei
TTCTTCTGCGTTCCTTATTCCCTATTCTTATCTTTATCCCTATTTTCATACTTCTCGAGATCATTTAGTACCATTTTTTTCTTAAAAAAAAAAAAAAATCTCACCTCTTATCTTCATTTTATCTCTGTTTATGGCTTTTATCTCTCTCCTTCTTTCTCTTCTTTCGCGTATTTGCCTTACCCTTTATTGTTATTGTTTAGATCTTTTGTTAGCATTCCTATAACTTTAGCAGAATGTCATTGTTATTTCCGTTGTTATCGTCGTCATCATTATTATTGCTCATTTCTTGCTGTTGTTGTTGTTGTTATTGTTGTTCTTTTTTGCTGTTGTTGTTCTTACTGTTATCATTCTTATTGTTATCGTTATTATTATTTGCTTGTTGTATCATCATTATCATTGTTATCATATGTTCATTATTTATCATTATCATTTATTATTTCTTTTCATTTATGTCTATTATTACTATCGTTATTTCTTTTTATTATTATCAATCCTCATTATTATCATACAATCAGTTATCAGTACTATCAATACTATTATCATTATTATTATTATCATTATTATTATCATTACCATTGTTATCATCATTAATTTTTTCATTATCATCATTATCATTATTAGTAGTAGTATTATTATCATTATTATTATTATTCATATTATTTATTATTATTATTATTATATTATATTATTATTATTATTATTATTATTATTATTATTATTATTATTATTATTATTATTATTATTATTATTATCATTTTATTATCATTATATTATTATTATTATTATTATTATTTATTATATATTATTATTATTATTATTATTATTATTATTATTATTATTTTATTATTATGATTATTATTATTTATTATTATTATTATTATTTATTATATTATTATTATTATTTATTTTTATATTATTAATTTGGTATTTTTATATTATTTGATTATTATTATTATTATTATCATCATTTATTTATATTATTATCAGTCATTATTATTGTTTTCTATCATTATGATTTTTAAACATCATAATAAGTTTTTATCAATATGATAATGAAATATCATGATTATTATGTTAATATTATCACGCTCATTTCATTAATTATTATGACGCTTCATTTCTCATATCATTATATTCTCAGTATCATTCTCATTCATTATATTTATGTTATCATTTATGTTATTGTTTATTGTTATATTATTATTATTATATTATTATTATTATATTATATTATTATTATTATTATTATATTATTATATTCATTATTATTATTACTATTATTATTATTATTATTAATTATATTATTATCTATTATCATTTTATTATTATTATTATTATTATTATATTTCATTATTACTATTATTATTCATTATCATTGTTATACATTATTTATCATCATTGTTTATCATTGTCCATTAATATATTATTACCATCCTTTTTGTATATCATTGTTATTGACATTTTTATCATTTTTACCATTATTTTGTTGATATCATCTATTATCATTATTATTATGACTGTTTTTACTATTATTGTTGTTGCTGTTGTTGTTGATGATGTTGTTGTTATCATTATCAATATCATAACCACTATTGCTTTTGATTTTGTTACTGTTGTTACCTTTTATTGTTGTTATTGTTGGTCCTGCTGTTGTGGGCAGTATCATTAGCCTTTCCATGATTATCATTATAACATCATCAGCAGCAGAAGCAGCATAATTCTTCCACAGTTTCATTGTCAGCATCAGCACCACTAACTCTCCGTCTTCAAGTCGTCTTGTACTTGATCTTTGCTTCCTCGCCTCCCCCACTTTCTCATTTCCCCTCATCCTCTCACCATCTTCACTCACTTCTTCATCTCAACCCCTCCCACCCTCATCGTCCTACATTTTCTCACCTTTTTCTTCCACCTTTTTCTCCTCCTTTCTCTTCATCATCATTTGTGACTCAGTTTTTCTTCACTCTTGACTATCTCTTCCAATTTATTTCGTTCTTCATCCTTTGGGAAATACACGAGTCTCTCCTCGCTTCCGAGGCGAATCCCATTGTCTGTTCTGAGGAATAATTCATAGAAAACGTGGTGCGTTTATATATTTTTTCCCTCTTTCTTTTCTTGATCGTCTTTTGTTTTGCTGGAAAGATATTGAAAGGAAAATTAAGGTTTTTGTGAGGTTCTGCCTGCGCGTAGATATATAGATATATGTGTGCTTGTGTGCTTGTGTATGTGCGTGCGTGCGGCGCGCGTGTGTGTGTGGTGTGTGTGTGTGTGGTGTGTGTGTGTGTGTTCATGGATGTTTGTGGTACTGATAAAAGAAACAGACACGCAGAAATACAGCGAGATAGACGGGTAACTAAGCAGACACACTGAAAAGCAGACAGTAAAACAGAGAAAAGAAATTAAAGACTATGAGAGAAATGGAGAGCAGAAAGAGCGAACAGCGAGAAGAGAGAGGCAGAGAGGAGAGAGAGAGAGAGAGAGAGAGTGAGAGAGAGAGAGAAGA
>NW_020869147.1:1112627-1124254 GCF_003789085.1 Penaeus vannamei
GTCTTGTGTCTTGTTTGGTGGTTGTTTGTCTTCCTGCTTGGGTGTTTTGTGTCTTGTTTGTGGCTGTTTGTCTTGTTGGTTGTGTCTTTTTTGTTTGTCTTGCTGGTTGGGTGTCTTGGTCTCGTGACTTGCTTTCTGTGTCTCTTTCTGGTCGTGTGTCTTGTTGTTGTTAGTCGCTTTGGTTGTGTGTCTTGTTGGCCTTGTGTTTTTGTTGTTGTTGTTGTGTCTTTGCTGGTTGTGTCTTGTTGTTTGTTTGTCTTGTTGGTTGTGTGTTGCTGGTTTTGTGTGTTGTTTGTTGTATGTCTTGTTGGTCTTGTGATTTGTTGGTCTTCTGTCTTGTTGTTTGTCTTTTTGATTGTGTCTTGATGGTCTCGTGTCTTGTCGGTTGTTAGTCGCTTTGGTTGTCTCAAGTTGATTGTGTCTTGCTGGTTGTGGTCTTGTTGGCCTTATGTCTTGTTGACTGAATCTTGCTTTTGTGTGTCTTGTGTCTTTCGAGTTGTGTGTCTTTCTGGTTGTATATCTTCTTAGTCTCGTGTCTTGCTTTCTGTGTGTCTTTCTGGTCGTGTGTCTTGTCGGTTGTGTTTCTTTGGTTATGTTTCTTTCGAGTCATGTGTCTTGCAGCATATCTGTCTGGCTGTATGTCTTTCTGATTGTGTCTTTCTTGTTGTCTTTGTGCTAGATAGACAGGTTGATAGATGGAGAGTTGGATGAATTAGGGAGAAACAACTAGATACACAAACAAATAGATAGACAGATAAATGCACATATGGACGAGTCAAAACAGGAAAACAAATCTAAGCATAAAATACCAGTAAAATACCAGTGAATATTACACGTTAGCATAATCATGTCGAAAATTAACGATGGAATTTCTCTCCTTCCAGATCATTCCATTCGGCGCCCAAGACCCGGATGATGCAGCCAAACCCTCGTTGAAAGAATGCAATCTCACAGCATTGCATCAGACGTACCATGGATCTATCCTTGAATAAACGGGGGAAGTCAAAAATACACGGACGAATTAAGGAATAAGAGGCAGAGAAGAGAACCTTTTTTGGGGGAAAAAAGAAATAGGATATGTTCTTTTTCTTTTTCTTTTAGGTTTTTTTCTTTTTCCGTTTTTTGAAAATGTAAACTAAAGGGAAAACGAGCCAGCGATGGTTGGCGGATCTCTAGCGGACGTGGGGATTAGCGGCGAGTGAAGGAAAAAGAGGAAAAGAGAGAGAGAAGAGAGAGAGAGAGAGAGAGAGAGAGAGAGAGAGAGAGAGAGAGAGAGAGAGAGAGAGAGAGAGAGAGAGAGAGAGAGAGAGAGAGAGAGATGGATTAGAATGCTCGTGTGACAGACAGACGAGAGTTTGGTAAATAGAGTGAAAGTTGCAAGTAGATTGAGATCCTGGAAGGAGTGAGTGAGAGAAGAGAGAGAGAGAGAGAGAGAGAGAGAGAGAGAGAGAGAGAGAGAGAGAGAGAGAGAGAGAGAGAGAGAGAGAGAGAGAGAAATATATAGAAAGATCCATGAAACAAATTGAAAGTGCATGAAATGCGCGAGGACAAAAGAACAAAATATAAACACAAAATGGATTGAAAGTAAAATCTAAAGAAAACCAAGAAATGAAACACAAAGCATAGAAAACGAGGAATTCCACAAGAAGAAAACAAGAAAGAAAAAGAAAGAGAGAAAAAAAAAAAACGAAATCGAACGATAGAAAAAAAACACAAATATAAGAAAAATTAGAAGATAACGAGTGCGCTTCAGGATAAGACCGCAAAAAAGAAAGATAAAACACGTCAAGAAACACAACGAAAATAACAGATAGAAAGAAGATAGAAGAAAGAAGAAAAAAGAACTAAAGGCACCATGAGTTACGAAGAAGTCCGTTGTGGTTGTTTCTGGGAAAACCTCCCTTACTGTGCCCGGGCGCTGGGCGTGGCGACGGCTGTGGGTAAGTAGAGAGGATGGAGGAGGAGGAGGAGGTGAAGGTAGGGGTGGAGGAGGAGGACGGTGGAGAGGAGTGAGGTGGAGGAGGAGGTGGGGGTGGAGGAGGAGGAGGTGAGGTAGGTGGAGAGGAGGAGGGGTGGGGTGGAGGAGGAGTAGGGGGTGGAGGAGGAGGAGGAGGAGGTGGAGTAGGGTGGAGAAGGAGGAGGAGGGGGAGAAGGAGGTGGAGGTGGGGTGGGGTGAGGAGGGAGGAGAGGAGGAGGAGGAGGAGGAGGCGGAGGAGGAGGAGGTGGAGGTAGGATGGAAAGGAGGAGAGGAGGTAAAGTGGAGAGAAGGAGGTGGAGGAGGAAGAAAAGGTAGGGGAGGAGGAGGAGGCTGTGGGTAAGTAAAGAGGATGGGGAGGAGGAGGAGGTGTGGAGGAGAGGTGGAGAAGGAGAGGTGGAAGGTAGGGGTAAGGAGAAGGAGAAGGAGTAGGTGGAGGCGAGGTGGTGGAGATGGAGGTAGGTGAGGAGGAGGAGAGAGGAGGTAAGGTGGAGGAGGAGGTGAAGGTAGTGGTGGAGGGGGAGGAGAAGAGATGGAGGAGGAGGTAAGGGTGGAGGAGGAGGTAGGGGTGGATGAGGAGGTGAGGGCGGAGGAGGAGAAGAGGTGGAGGGTGGGAAGAGGAGAAGGGAGGGAGGTAAGGGTGGGAGAAGGAGGAGGAGAGGTGGAGGTAGGGTGGAGAGGAGAGAAGGAGGTGGAGGAGCAGGTGGTAGTGGAGAATGAGATGGAGGGAGGAGAGGTAAAGACGGAAGTTGGGGTGAAGCCAACGGTGGAAATAGAGGTGGGGGAGGTGGTGGAGGTGGATGAGAAGGAATTGGAGGAGGGAGTAGAGTTGGTGATGGAAGAGGAGACGGAGAACAAGGTAGAGATAAAAGAAGAGGTGGAATTAGACGAGGAAGAGAGGATGAAGATGGAAGTAGGGGAGACGGTGGAGGAAGAGGAGGCTGTTGAGTTGGAAGTGGAGGAGGAGGTGGGAGTGATGTAGAGTGGAGTAGGAGATGAGGAATAGGAAGCGGTGGAGATGGAGGAGAAAATAGTAGTGAAGGTCGAGGAACTGGTGGAGATGGGAGTGGAGAAGGAGGTGGAGGCGGAAGGTGGAAGGAGCAGGAGGAGTAGAGGGGTGGAAAGAGGGGTAAAGGAGAAGAAGGAGGAGGAGGAGCAGCAGCAGGATGTGTAGAAGGAGGAGTAGAGAGACGGATAAAAGAATAGACTTGATGAGAAAGAACAAAGAAGACAGAAGGATGAGAAGAGAAGGGGGAGGATGTAAGGAAGAGGGAAGGGAGGAGAAGGTGAAGAAAAGGAAGAAGTGGATTAGATAAGAAAAAGGAATTAAGGAGGGTGAGAGGAGGCAGAATGGTAGGAGGAGAAGGAGGAGGAGGCAGAGGAAGAGGAGGAAGAAGAAGAAGAAGGAGAAGGTTGTGGTGGTGGAGGAGGAGGACGAGTAGGACGAGGAGGACGAGGAGGACAGAAAAGGGATGGATGAGAAAGTGGAAGAAGAGGAGGAGATAGAGCAGGCGGAGATGGAGATGGAAGAGATCGAAATGAAGGAGGAGATGTAAGGTTATGTGAATGAGGAACCCAAAGGAAGCCAACCGTGAGGCGGAAGACTTCAGGCTTAGGGGCCAAGGAAAATGAGGGGGCCCCGTTCGTTCCTCGCAAAGGGGGTGATGGGACCAAGCTGAAGGCTCGGAACCAACACGACCTCACAAGCCAAATTATCCCCGGAGTTGCAGGTCTACCAGGAGCGTGACCAATATGAAGATTGGTACATAAAATACAATAAAAATAAATCCTAAAATGAACTGTAAAATTAAAACAATGTGCAGAAGGCACCAAAATAAAACTGAAAGGCTTAAAAAGAATGACAGGCCAGAAGGGCTTAAAAGCAGTAAAACTTGCCAGAAGGGCTGAAAATTATTAAAGATATGCCAGAAGGGCTTAAAAGCAGTAAAAATAAGCAACATCAACAAAACTAAGATTCGTAAAATCACAGAAAAGGAGAGGTAAAAGGGAATATGAAGAAAAGTAAATGAAAAGATCGTAAGAACAGAAAAGTAAAAAGTAAAAGCTGAAGTAAAAGTTCAGGTAAAAGACGAGTAAAAGGGTAAAACGATTAAAAGAAACGTAAAAGGAACCAGTAAAAGTAAGTAAAACTCAGAGCAAGTAAAAAGTAAAAGTAAAGGCACACATGGTTCAAGGTAAAAAAATAGAGTAAAACAGTAAAATAACACGTCCAGCATAAATACACCTAGGCAAGTAAAAGGGGCAGTACAACCTTGTTTCAGCATCCGAGGTGTAGAATCCAGACAGGTAAATCCAAGGGTAAAGTCACAACACAGTCAGAGTATCCACTTCGTTTATTTGGCAAAAACATGGGGGTTACATTGGTTCACGCGGACGGAGTGGTAGCGGTAAAAATGATTAAAACAATAAATAGGAAATATTAAAATAAAAGAAATATACACAAGATAAAACAAAATGTAAAAGCAATAAAACATCACAAGAAATAAATGGGAAAATAATAATTAGCATAAAAAATACGTAAAACCATCTGCTGCGATTCAGAAATAAAAATATTAAAAAAAGTGACTTGCTCTCGAAGTAAAATAGAGATTAAAATGACCAGTAAGTAAAAGCAAAGCACAAAAAACTAAAACTGAACTTGAAGATAAAAGGAATAAAAAGTACGAGAGAAATCGCAGCAGATGAGGATGCCCCCTTATCCGCACATCATGTGAATCCTTGTGGGATATTGGCGGATAGCAAACGAATTCAGTGGAAGTTTTATTAAATGTATACAAAAAGGTGTAAATGAAAGCAGAATACATGTAAAATACGCCAGCATAAAACAGAAGTAAAATAAAAGTGTAGAAATCAGGCTGGCAGAGGGAAGTGGTCCGCTGTGCTCGACTCGCCCTGTGGATTACGGAGGATGCTGGGTAGGATAGGGGTAGGATGGGGGCAGGAGTGGATAGGGTTAAAGGTAGAAGGTAGGACAAACGGGAGAAAGGGAATGGAGAAGGGAGGAATGAGCGTAGAAGTAGAGGAAAGCGAAAAAGCGAAGGAACAGGAAGAGGGTGCGAATAAGAGGGGTACGAGGGGAAATGCGGCAGGATACAGGATAGGATAGGGATGGATGAGGTAGGATAGGTTAGAGATGAAGATAAGAAGTAGAACAAGCAGAGGAAAAGAGTAAAAGAGGGAGAAACTAGCACAAGTAGAGGGAGTATAAAAAAGCGAGGGGACAAGGAGAGGGTGCGAATAAGAGGAGAGGGATATGAGGATAGAGGAAAAGGGGGGGGGAGGATAGGTGATGGGTAAGGTCTGGGGGGGGGGGGAGGTTGAAAACCTCACAACCCTCCCATACCACGGGGTCGGAGAGGACATCGGAGACACACCTGGAAAGAGAAACAAGGAAGGCCTGAGCCCGATTACTTGCCTCAAAAGTTAAGGTGCATGTTCAGCTGGACGTGCATGACACGCATCACTGAACACGCAAAACACAAGTAAATAAAACACAGTAAAAACAGTAAAATAAATAAGTAAACAGTAAAATAAATTAGTAAAACCAAAACAAACACTGAAGAATCATCTCAGCCACAAACAGGGGCTGAGAAAAGGGGCCACAGTCCAGAACAGCTACACGTCAGGACCAAGGGCAGCACTGGAGAACAGCAGGGGTCACGTCATCATCAGGTCCACCAGTGAAGTCGGCTCGAACATCTGTCGGTCCATCAGCATCAACGTCCTCGACGTCAGGGACCTGGAAGGGGCCGACTGAATCCTCTGCATCCAAGTCAGGAACATCCGGGTCATCTGGTCCTGGGTCATCGTCATCCTCGTCCTCTGAGGCGTAACACAGCTCTTCAGATGTCTTGAAAGGCTTGAGGTGGTTGAGATGCGCCCTCAGCCGTACATCTGTATGAACATCTCTCACTTCAAAAGCCAGAGGTCCAAGTTGGGCAACAACTCTGGCAGGTCCACGCCACTTTCCAGTTAAAGGTGGTAGAGATCCAGTGCGATGCCTATGCTCATAATACCAGACGAGTGAGCCCATCTCTGGCTGGAATCGTTCTCTCGTGCCTCTGTTGTAATAGTTACCATAGGTCTGCCTGGACTGGTTAGAAGCGGTGACAGCTGCTTGTCTAGATGCCTGGAGTCGTTCCTGCAGGTTGAGGTTTTCTGCAAATACTGCTTCATTTGTCAGGCCAACCGGAAAGTTGGCATGCCGGCCAGTCAAGAGGTAAGGGCTGCTCGTGAGTCGTCCTGTGGATAGCAGTTAATCTGCAGTCTAATTTCAGGAATGAATTGGTGCCAGATCCTTGGTCTATCCTCCACCAAAGCAGTCAGAGCTGATTTCACAACACGATTGGTGCGCTCTATCATCCCATTGGCTTGGGGATGATAGCGGATGGTGTAGTGGTGACTAGCATGCATCATCAAGACGAGCTCCTTGAAGAGACCACTGGTAAACTGTACCCCATTATCCGTTTGGATGACTCTTGGTGGGCCGAACAAGGTAAACCAATGGTCGACAAAAGCACGATGGATGTTGATGGCAGTCGACTTCCTCAGGGGCACAATCTGCAGCCATCGTGAATGTTGGTCAATGATGGATAGAGCATACCGAACTGGGATAGTGGGTCCAAAGTCCATCAGGTCCATGGAAACACGCTCTAGAGGATACTGGGCCAAGGGAGTCTCTCCCATAGGCACTCTTTGGGGGCTACCTTGACTGCTGACACACAGAACAGTTGTCCACATACTCCCTACAGTCCTTCAGCATGTTGGTCCAGTAGAACATTGACCTAGCATTGTCATAGGTCCGCTGAACACCAGGGTGAGAAGCAAGAGGTGGTAAATGGGATGCCTTCAGTGCAGAGTTCTTCAGTGATACAGGTACAACAAGCTGGTAACAAATTCGGTCCGGAAGATGTCTCAGCCTGTACAAAACACCTTCCTTGACCTCGAATTCATCCAAAGGAAGTGGCCACTTTTTCTTTGGAACTGTACCATCAAGTAGATAATGGCGAAGATCAGCAAGATGAGGATCATCCATCTGCTTCTGCGCAAGGACCTCAGGAGACAGCTCTGTGATGGCAAGTCCGGCAACTTGGTAGCTGGGTGCATCCTCCAGTATAGCAACATGTCTTGAAAGCAGGTCTGGAACATAGTTGGTGGGCCCCTCTTTGTATCGAATGTTGAAGTGGTAGAACGAGAGATCGTGAGCATAGCGTGTCATTCGTGGAGATTTGGTTTTCCGAGAAAAGACATGTACCAAAGGCCTGTGGTCGGTATAAATGGTGAAGTGCCGTCCATAGAGGTAAGAGTCGAAGATCCTGACTCCTTCAACCACACTGAGGGCTTCCAAGTCAATGGCAGGGTATCTAGACTCAGCACCTCGTAACTTGCGGCTGAAATAGGCGATGGCATGTGGCGTGCTGTCATCCGACCTTTGCATCAAGCAGGAACCAATAGCGATGGAAGAAGCATCTGTGTGTAGCTCAAACTCCCGGTTAAAATCTGGCTGGCGAAGAACTGGTGCAGTGGTAAGGCGGTCCTTTAGCTCCTGAAATGCCTTCTGTTGATCAGCTCCCCAAAACCATTTCTGATTCTTCTTAAGCAGCAAGTGCAGAGGTGAAGAAATGGTTGCATAACCAGGGATGTGCTTCCTGAAGAACCCAGTACACCCTAGGAAGCGGCGTACCTCTCGAACATTACGTGGTGCTGGAGTTTTAGCGATAGCAACCACCTTATCCTGGTTGGGAAGAACTCCTTCTGGGCTGATAGTGAATCCCAAGAAGTCTATCGTGGTAGCAGCAAAGTGGCATTTTGCCATGTTCAGCTTTAGACCAGCGGCTAAAGAAGCTGTAACGTTTCTTCCAGGTCTTGTAGATGCTGGCGGAACCCACGGCTATAGATAACAATGTCATCTAGGTAGCACAGGGTGTGCTTACCTAGAACAGGAGAAAGGAGGACGTTCATAGTGCGTTGAAAGGTGGTTGGTGCGGTTGAGAGACCGAAGGGAAGGCGGCAGAAGTGGAACAGCCGGTAGCCATCAGAGAAGGCAGTCTTGGGCCTATCGGAGGGTTCCACCTCAACTGCCCAATAGGCTGCACGGGCATCCAGTGTGGTGAATGTGTCAGTGGGACCCAGTTCATCGATGAGAGCATCAATCCTCGGGAGTGGGTAGGTGTCTTTCTTGGTAACTGCATTCAGGCCCGATAGTCGACACAAAAACGGAGACTGCCATCCTTCTTCTTAACTAAGACTACTGGACTCAACCAAGGGCTACATGAAGGCTCAATGACACCTGATTGTAACATGGAGTCACATTGCTGTCTGATGGTCTCCTTAGTAGACTGCGGCAACCTCCATTGACGGACACAAACTGGCTTAGCATCCCCAGTGTCGATCTGATGGCGGATCCCAGGTATGTGGCCAACAGTCTCTTCTCCACCGTCAAAAAGTTCCTGGAACTGCTCCAACAGCTGGTTAAGTTCTTGTTGCTGCTCCTCCAGTAAATGACTAAAGTCAGGTGCATCACTTGTTGTATCTGGATTGTCTGGCTCTGCAACAGCATCACATGTGGCAACCGCAACAGAGGGTGGTAGTAAGGCGCCCTCTATATCCCAGTCTTCCTCTGGAATGTCTGGTAAGTCGGCAGAAAAGTCATCCCATTCAGCTCTGGTTCAATAGCTCCATCAGGACAAAGGAGGCGGAAGCAGTGATGAATGGGCTCTCTTTCAGCTTGAAGTGGGGACCTCGGCTCTGTCAGGCAGAGGTTGATAATCAGGCCTTGGGGTACAGTACATCCTGAACTGACGGGACACCTGTCTCGCCGCAGCAGCACACCAGTAGACCCGGGGCTGTGTGTCGTTCCTCTTCTCAGTTGTCGAGTTCTCAGGGCCAGTCCTGACAGGAGGTGCGTGATCCCTGGCAGCTGTCTCCGGAAGGTTGACTGGGCTGATGATGGCGTGGAGTGGGGAACACTGTAGACCTCTCCCAAAGGTGTGACAGTCCCGAGTCTGGTACCCTGTTTCAATACTAGCGGCCGTGAGTTGTGATTCAGGGCCCATATGGAGCATCGGCGTCGAGTGGCGGTCGTAACAAGGTGTGGAAGAGTCAGGTCATCGGTCACGGCCGGGGTCAAAACGACATCTCCGTCTGCTTGACCCAGCCGAGAAATGCAGCTTTCCAGAAAGCGACCAGAGTGTGGCAGTCGGTCTGGCAAGATGGACAGCGGCTTCTTGTGGAGCAGGTGCATGGAGTCCAGGAGGAATCAGTCAGGCCTGAGTCAACCAGGCTAATCTGTAGGGAGTGGGCATCAGTGTATAGGAGCGACAGCTCACAACCTCCCAGGATGAGCAGTCCATGAGGTGATTGGGCTTCCGACTGCAAAGTGAAGTCCTGGCGTCGCAAGAAGTCAGTCCCAAGAAGGACATCGCCATGGAAGGACAGATCAGCCACTATGGTGCGGTGAAGTAGAACAAGATCTGGACTGATGGTTAAGCTGAGTGTCACCTCTGCAGCTGGGTGGAAAGGCTCCCCTGAGACGCCTTGGAGGATCTTGCTAGAAGCATAATGTCGGAGCTTCTTCGCCGGATCGATGACTTCTAAGGCACTGGGTTTGACTAAGGTCACCTGAGACCCAGTGTCGATGAAGCAGAGAAGAGTCTTCCCATCAACACTGAGTGCCACGACTGGACGTCCGCCGACTGCTGGGGTAGTCACTGCTGCTGTTTGGACCGGCTCTGTCTGGACTGCGATGGAGCGTGTGTGGGTTCCCTCTTGTAAAGTCGCCAGTGAAGTTGGGAACCCTTCCTTCCTGGCCTCTCGGAAAGGGGCACTCACGAGACATGTGACCGCTCCTTCCACAACGGAAACAAGAATAGGCTGGCGGTGAAGGCTGACGCGCAGCAGCTCTGCATTCCCGGGTGCTGTGGGTTGAACTTCGATGATATTCACACCATACATTACGCCGTGATGTTGGAGGCGAGGAAAGAGACTGAGCAGGTGACGGTGAGGTGGCAACAGGGAACAGGTCATAACGGTCTCGAGTACGAGGTGGCCGGTCTGGAGTGCGACGTCGAAGCTGGTAGTCGTCCTCTTGGATGTTGTTCGGAGACTGGTGGCGAGTGTTGGAACTGCTGTGCCTGATGCCATACTGGAGTTCCAAAGCTTCTGGGCGGTCTCGGCAAGCTGGATAGGCGAACAATCATCCTTGAGGACAAGGAGATCGCGTAAGGTGGATGGTAAGCCAGCAAGGAAGACTCGCCTGATCAATTCCGAAGGCTCTCCAACAGCTCCTCGGTGGTCCCGGTATCCTTGAAAGACAGACGCCTCCACCTCAAGGAAGAAGTCCATTGGAGCCTGCCTCTCAGTCATGCCATTCATAAGAACCTTGAAAAAGTCAGAGGCGGTGTACGTGCCCCTGAACTTACGCCTCAGTTGCCGCTTGAAAGTGCCCCAGTCATGTATCCCATCGAAGCTCTCGGAGTTGATGATAGTTTCCGCTCTGCCCCGACAGCTCGCTCTTGCAGCACGGATAAATAATGCGTGTTTAGTACGTCGTACTAGGTTTCTAAATGGCCCTGATTGAAGCTCTCCACCTCCTGGTTCCTCTTCAGTGGTTCACAGGTCAGAGGTTTCTCCCTTAAAAGTGAGGGATCGCAGTCTCGGACACAAGGTATGGCATGAACTTCCCCTGAGATGAGTGACGAGGGTTGCTTTGTCGAAGGTGATCCTCTGCTGGCTCATTCGCGGTACCTTGGGCGTACGGGAGTTGACAATCTTTGGGGCTGTGGCGATGAAATATAGAGTTATGTTCTAGGTCCCTACGCACGTAAGAAACCCAGCTTGATGCTGTGTGACGTCCTTCTCTATACATCACCCCTCATGATGGCTTGATCACGAGTCTACCACTCAGAGAGACGACACTCCTTGTTGTTATATCGATTCCCCTACATCCACCTTCCCACACTCTCGCTGCTATGCACAGTTCCTGGATCTTCACGTTGGAGGATAATGATTGGCGGTATTGAACGGGTTAACTAGAATCTTAATATATAGGCCGTACAGGTTGTGAATAGTATGTCTTGTCCGTAGTGATACAGGAAGTGGACGGCAGTGTCGTGCTAGTAAGCTATAGGTTTACTCAGGCTTGTACTGTACTATGAGGAACTACTTGGCTCCCATTACTGCGGCTGGGTAAAGCGTATTATCATTACCATTACACAGAGACAGTTACCCTATCCTATTCGCAAATATAGAATCAAAGATTAGGGGGTCGCTCCAGTCAGCTGCAAGGCGTCCTCGCTCACGGATCCGGGCCTATCAATCCATAACTGACATCGAAAAAAAGTAAGTAAACTGACATGAGCACATCAGAGAAACAAGAAATATCTATATCCCTGATTCTGTAAGCGATAAGGTCCGCTGCATCGCTGCGTGCATGTCATTTAGCCATACCACATGACAATTACATTAGAACACTCGCGCCATTATCCAAGACAGGACATCGAAGACTAGCGTCCGATGCACGAAACCCGACGAGAGACAAATAGTTGAAGCACACACAGAAATTACCGAACTATGACTGGAAGGAGCTGTAACGGCTGTCAGGCGAGAAAGACGTGACGCGAGCTTGGCTGAG
>NW_020869147.1:1124354-1146854 GCF_003789085.1 Penaeus vannamei
TATATATATATATATGAAAATGAAACTAGCCACAACGAGAAATTGAAAATAAGCGTGACGATTTTGAACTCTTCACGAGTTCCTCATAAGACAAAAAACCAAAATGGATGCCAGGAGAGGATAAGGATAAGTCCGATGTGCGAAGCTGAGTCTCGCCCGGGCTATGGGGGAGCCCGGCCTGTGCCGACTAATGTCGACTCGATCAACGTGTGTCAGCGAGTGCTGACACGACAGAGCTTAGTCCTTACCCACCGTGGTGCCCAGCCACAGCAGTAACCTCCGGGCGACAATTGCAACTTCTCGCGCCTGGGTGGGGCGCGAACCGCCGACCCCTCGAATGAGAGGACGGCACTGTACTACTGTACAGTGACCCGTGTCACTGTATAAGCCTGGAGGCTATACCAGGAGAGAATTTTGACGTTTATATAGTGATAGAGAGACAGATTTGAACAAGATCTGAATCAGGTCTTAGGAGGAGGGTCAAGGTCGAAGAGTCAGGGGAAGGCTTTGCTAACAAGTGATGAGGTAATATAATCTAATCCCATTGGCCAGCACTCAAGTTAAAATTAGACAATTTTCTAATCAAAAGGGCTTCAATTATTTTTCTTTCGTACGAATTTGACGATCTATGAATTAATTTGGCGTCTTTCTAATTTAACTGATGTCCTTCGTCACGTAAATGAATAAAACAAGCATTTGATTCTCTGGCGTATCTGACATCACGTCTATGTTCATTAATTCTTTTTTTTTTAAGTTCTGCCGTTAATCCATTTTTTTTTTTTTTGTCTGATGAGGAACTCGTGAAGAGTTCGAAACATCACGCTTATTTTCAGTTTCTCATTGTGGCTAGTTTCATTTTCATTTTTGTGTGTGTATACATATACACACACAACCACACATACACACATATAATACAAGCATATGACTGGACACTGACCCTCGTGGTCCCAGAATCGATTCCTCGCCGCTTATGTTGCAATGAAGCTCAGGCGTAGAATGCTGGCTTTGTAATCGAAAGGTGTATGTTTACAAAAATGACACCACTGCTTAGCATATAATATCTGATATGATGAGGATTATATATATGTGTGTGTGTGTATATGTGTGTATTTATATATTTTATATATACATTATATTATATACATATATATATATACATATATATATATATATATATATATATATATATATATATATATATATATATATATATATAAAGAGAAAGAGAGAAATGGAAAGATACAGAGGTAGAGCACTGGACTTCGATCATTGTGGTCCCAAATTCTAATCCCCGTTGTGGCAGGTGCAAAATGCTCGCGCTCTGACTGCTGGCTCAAGCCCGATCCCACGGCGAGAAAACGACATATCGCCTTGAGAGTCAAAGCATGTGTCGTAGGGGAAGTCGTTGCCGCCGCTCAAGTGGTAGCACTCTGAACACGGTTGATTAGGAATTTCATCCAGTCAGGCAAGGGTAGTACTCCCAAATAACTTCTAAAAAGTGAATTAGAGGTTTATGTCATATAGTAAAACGAATGGCTATTGAATATCAATAATAATATGTATACATATATATACACACACAACTTTTGAAAAGGCACAACAGTATATAGTTTTTCAAAATGAATTATTGCAGGGCAACCTGACATTTTATCTATTAAAGTGAAATTTATTATCGAACTCTTTGATGGTTAAAAAAGGTGATCTAAACGTTGGATTCTGACTGTTAATAATTGTATCTTAATTAATGTGTATATCTGTACCACCAACATAATTATCACTATTATTATTATCATCCCTTTCTCTGTTGCATTATCACATGATTCTCCTAGCATACAATTTACAGGTAAAATCATGACTGCGGACTTAAGAGTGTCTTCATTTTGACATAAAATAGACATCTTATACTTAGAAGCATGTCCATTGCGATATAAAAATTGGTGATAATCGAAAACAAATGTTCAGGAAAGACACATTCTCTTACACAGGTTCTATCATGATCTGATGGGAGTCCTATCCTATCATTGCCATCATTGTTATTATTGTTATTATAATAATTATTATATAATTGTAATTATCATTATAATAATTGTAATTATCATCATTATAATAATTGTAATTATCATCATTATAATAATTGTAATTATCATCATTATAATAATTGTAATTATCATCATTATTATTATTAGTAGTTTATGCACATGTATTATCTACATGACTATCCGTGGGGAGAGATTTAGAAGGAAGGTAGAAATGGAAGGGGAAGGGAAAGAGAGGAAGGAGGGAAGGAGGCTTAACGAGAAAGGGAGCTGGGGAGGGCGGGACGAGGGTGGGTTACAAAGGAAAAAGGAGGGAAAAGGGGAAGAGAAAGTCTGGAGATGAGTATGATGTAAGTGACTCTGAGTAACCATCATGGCACCAATCTAAGCATTCAGCAGTGGAATATCTGTAGCTATAATAGAAAAAAACTCCTTTCTCCAGCCAATAGTGCGAGCAAGGAGCACTGACGTCGTCATGCTCCAGGAGACACTGTGGGATCTGTCCGCTTCTCAGACTATCACGTCTTCGCCACTCCAAACCTGGATGGTGCTAGAGGCCTAATGACCCTGGTAAAAGAAGCAACCCCACAACAATGAAAGTGGACGTGCTAGAGGCAAGGCTAATCCAGGCCATAAATCAGGCCGCATCACAAACCATCCCCAAAACTCGTCCATGGTTCAGAACTCACAAAGACGCCTGGTACTTTAATGAATAGATGAAAGAGGCCAACCACAGAGTCAACATGTGCAGAAAAACTTCCGACGGCAAAGAACTTCCCTCCTGGAAGAAGCTGTTGTGGATGCCAAGGAAACTGCCAACAGAGTAAGGCAGGAAAAGTGGTTGGAATGGTACCAGACTTTTGGACACCAGACCAGCCTTACAGAGTTGCGGAAACGGGTCAGGCAAGCGACAAGCCGCCAAGCCCAGAAATGCACGCATCATGACCCACAATCAGAGGCTCACAGACTGGTGCTTGAGTTCTCAGCCAGGACCAGCAGCAACAACCTGCCTCTAGAGCTGAGGGATAAACAGCAAAACCTAAATCCAGGTAGGCTTGCTCTCATCAGAGACAAAGCATTCAAACCCGATGACATGGATGCCTTCTCTCTCAGGGAACTAATTCATACAAAATCAGCTATGGATCAGCACCGGGATCTGATGGGATCTCCCACCCCATCATATCGCATTTAGGTCTTGCAGGTGAGCTTGCATTCTTGCAGCTCATCAACGTCCTGGCAAACTGCCACACTGCCCCAGACCTGGAAACAAGTCACAATAGTTCCCATCCCAAAACTAAAGGAGCCTGGCAAGTACTGTCCCATCTCACTTCTCAGCTGCCTGGGTAAAACAGCTGAGAAGATGGTACTTAACAGGCTCCGATGGAAAACGGGACCCCCTCATGAACATCTGCACAGGTTCATAAGGGGTAAGAATGGAACGCCTCAGGGTGGGGTTCTCAGTCCTGCACTTTTCAACACCCTCATGTCCAACATACCCAACATTCACCTGCCAGAGGGATGCAAGATCATCTCTTATGCTGATGACTTGGCAATCATAGCCTCAGGCAATAACTGTCTAACTAGAGCTCAGCGTTATCTGAACCTGGTGCCTGAAGAGTGTTGTAGGACGGGTCTAAAAATATTGGCAGCAAAATCAAAAGCTATGGCTCTGAGAACTAATGTCAGAAACAAAAAACTCATTGTTCAGGGTATGGATCTGGAATGGGTGAAGGACTACCTATACCTTGGTGTATGGATAGGACACACACTCACTTTAAAAAAGGAGATCCAATACCTTCTTGACAGAACCAAGGAAAGACTGTCAGTCATGAAAGTCATGACAGGGAGACATAGGAGCAGGACACAAAGTACTAAGATCATTCTATGTACATGCTGTCCGTCCTATTATTGACTACGCTTCTGTCGCCCTCATTGCTTCCAGCACACAACATTAAAAGAAAAACTGGAAACAATACAAAATGAAGCAGCCAGGATCATTCTGGGAGCTCCCAGATGGACAAAGGTCATCAACCTCCTCATGGAGGTTGATTTATCGTCCATGGACACCAGAATTAATCTAATGGCAGCACAGTTCCTTTCCAAGGCCTTGCAGGCACCCAGAAACTCATACTTAAAGCAAAGAGTACTCAGATGCCTACAGCAAGACTATCAATTGTTTGCGAACAACTCTTGGCTCACACACACAGCCAGAGTATTGATACACTTTCAGCTAAAAGAATTATTGCTTGCCAAGGGTATGGACTCCCCTCACCCTAATTACAAAGAACCCCCGAAGTGGGCAAACGAAATGATCGAATTCTCAATCCTAAACCTTACAATGAGAAAAGATCAATATTCTATGCCTAGCCTAAAGGCACAAGCACAAAGGGTCATTACATAAATAACTCCTCCGGGTAGCGTAACTTAATACACGGACGGATCAGTGGATCCCATAAACCACACTGCAGGTGCCGGCTTCGCATTCATTAGGGTCACTGACAATGCTTCAACGCTCCAAGCTGAAACGGTTGCGATCATGGAAGCCCTGACACACGCGTCCCTAAGGGCTGGGCACGTTGTCATTCACACACACTCTAAAGCAAGCATTGACAGTTTATAGCATAGCATGCCCCAAGACAACATCTGCCTTCTGACATCTGTACTAACCATAGCCTAAAAAATACTCAGTCAGGGTAGAAGAATTATAAACTGGGTCCCAAGCCACATTGACATTCAAGGGAATGAGCTTGCTGACAAACTAGCCGAAAAGGGCAGGGGTATGCCCCCATCCTCCATGATCGTTAAACCTAGCCGAAGGAGACTCAGCCAAAGCACCAAAGCTGCAGTGTGTACCAAAGTTCACACAAAGTACCAAAGCTCCTTGGGGAGCACATAGAGAAAATACCATAAATTCGCTCGCTGCTAAATGGTACTCAGATGCTACAGGCTATGAGCCACTGGCGCTTCCTCCCAATATTAAAAGAGGTACCGAAATAATTCTACACAGATTAAGACTAGGTTACCCATGCGCTTGTCAAATTATTGATGACGAGATTACCAGGTTATGCAAACATTTCTTAGACAGGGACCACCCACCACAGCCGCCAGGCTGGTAAAAAGAGTTTGCCACATGCTTACTGCATGGCAGCTGGATCGATTGCTCGCAATATAGCCACCACGATAAGCATACAGTTCAAAGAAAACACACGAGCTAACTAGAAATGACACAGGCCGGCCCACTCCAGAGAAAAGGCCCGGGCGAAGCATGACCGCAAATCTAATTGAATTGAACTGGAGGAGAAAGTGAGCTCAGAAAAATGGATTTGGAGGAGAAAAGGGCACAAGGGACTGGAGGAGGTGAGGAGCTCAACGAGGAAAAGGAGGGTGTGGGAAGGGACAGATCTAGGGCGGAGAGTGGGAAGGGAGGAGTGAATTTAAGGAAGATTAGAGAGTGAGAAGGGTGACAGAGCGGGAAGGGGAAGGGAAAGAAAGAGGAGAGGCGACAGTTAGACGAAGGGAGAAAGAGGGAGAGGAGTAGTTCTGCTTGTTATTAATATCATTTATATTATCATCATTATTATTATGATAATAATAATTATTATTATCATAACTGTCATCATTAGAATTGCTCCTATAATTATCACTGTCAGACGTAGCAGTTCTTGTAAAAGCAACTTCTTATGTATCATTATACATGTATCAGAGTATCCATATATGACACCGCACATTCATGTCTCCAAAGCTAATGCCTCTACCCTTTTTTCTCGCGCCAGGACGTGGAGACGCGCGTGTTCTCTCCCAGCATGAGCTTCGTGGGCCTGGGTCCGCCCAGGAGCAACAAGCGATCGCTGAACAACGGCGGCCAGGCGCGAGCGGCCTCGCAGGCCAAGCGGGGAAGGACAACCGTCAAGAGTTAAGCAAGAAAGAACAGGATTCGAAATCATTTCTGATTTAGCTTCCATTGATCTGTATGTCTTCGTTATGCAAAAAGTAATATTTAGATATTTGTGAATTTGCACTTTTTTGTTAAACTACATAGCTGACTATCCTTTCACTAATAAATGCTTGTCATGGGAGTAATTCTCTTTTAATATAACTTTTCACAACATGCATATATATGCATGAGCGTGTGGTAATTGTATATACAATAAATTCTAATAATATATATACAAACACACATATACAGATAGATAGGTATGTGTGTGGGTGTATGCGTGCTCTCTCTCTCTCTCTCTCTCTCTCTCTCTCTCTCTCTCTCTCTCTCTCTCTCTCTCTCTCTCTCTCTCTCTCTCACACACACACACACACACACACACACACACACACACACACACACACACACACACACACACACACACACACACACACACATACAATCCCATTGAGAAACTGATACTCAATGAATAAGAGCAAGCTTCCGTTTAATTCACCAACTTGGGTGTCATCAACTTTGTAAATAAGACATGATTTAATTTACAATTGAATAATTTAATGTGGCTTCACACGGTATAAGGGGTAGGTAGCCCGCAAAACTATTAAGATGGATGAGGGCATGGCACCCTTTAGGTGTGCCACCTTCAGTTCCCTGACCCCGTTTTGCTATAGTTGCTCAAAGTAGGGACACGGAGCACGTGTGTGTCTACGAGACGCACCGCGGTGCTGATACTGCGTGAACTGCATAATGCGCCTATTCCCTAAATGATTGGAAATCAAACAACCAAAGAAAGCAGGCAGCCCCTATCAACCCCTCGTCTCCATAATGTAGGGAAATCCCCACACTTGCAGAGGTCAATAGTGACGGCGCCAGCAAAGAAAGCCATGACACCGTTCACATCACTAGTGCCAACAGGGGTAAAAGCCCCATCAACTCCAGCACCAGCTGTACCTACGCCAGCACCGGCACCAATTGAAGCACCAACTCCAACACCAGCTGCCGCACCAGCTTTATAGTCAGAGAGCCCAGAGAGATTTAATAAGCATAGCGAGTACAAAAGGTTTGACACCTGGGTTGAACACCTAAGGGGCCATGGATTCCTAAACGGCCATTCTTAAGTGAACACATTGTGGGTTTGGCCACTTAAGAACGACCTAATTAATGCTAATTATCACTTTTAATCAGCATGTTGAGTACATAAGTGAAACCTTTACAGAATATACTTTATGGCATGCTGATATCATACTGGTAATTCTTAAGTGTCGGTTTTGTGGGAAAAGCCACTTAAGAAGAGGTCAAAGGTAGTGACCCGCCCAAATTCCTTCTTCCGGTACCTTTAAAATGACTGCTACTTCCTTACTATTTGGAGTACTGGGTCAAGGTTGGACTTCAAATGTAGATTTTAATGGGAGGAATACGGGTCACTTGTTTAATCATCCATTCTCGGATACCATTATCACACACACACACACAAAAAAAAGGTGTAAAAGCGGGTACCCTTTTTACTCCCACTGGCTTGAAAGTTTTATCAGCATGGTTGAGTACATCCATGAAACCTACATTAAAATTTTCCTCTACCAACACATAATAAGAATCAATCATTCTTAAGTGTCAAAATTTTGGACAAATCCACTTAAGAACGACGGACAGGTCAAAGTGTACTCGTTGATCCAACCAAAGGTTTCAATCATCATGCAGAGTAGAGACATCCTGACAGCATCCAAGCCTTTCTTAAGTATCTCCATCCTGAATATGACAACTTAAGAACACTTTAAATTGGGCATAGTAGTGACCCCCAATCCAAGTTTTAAGTTGTGATTATCTGCGTACAGACCATGTTAGCAGCAAAAACATTTCATATGTATAACTGATTAATTAACATGGAGCACTAATATTTTGCCATGAATCCATCCAAGTTTGAAGTTGTGATTATCTGCGTACAGTCAACAATCATCGTTAGTACCACAGTTCAGTATGAAATCTATTACATTTAATGTTTTTATGTACCATTATAGTGTTTTCATATATTTTTTGTATTAAATAACATTTGTTTATTTCCATTTCATTATTGGTTATTACCGCCACACAGGCATGTCAAATGATACTTTACAATTGGGGGTCACTACTATGCCCGATTTATAGTGTTCTTAAGTTGTCATATTCAGCATGGAGATACTTAAGAAAGGCTTGGATGCTGTCAGGATGTCTCGGGGATCAACGAGTACACTTTGACCTGTCCGTCGTTCTTAAGTGGATTTGTCCAAAATTTTGACACTTAAGAATGATTGATTCTTATCTTTTTCACCTTTTTTTTGTGTGTGTGATAATGGTATCCGAGAATGGATGATTAAACAAGTGATCCTTATTCCTCCCATTAAAATCTACATTTGAAGTCCAACCTTGACCCAGTACTCCAAATAGTAAGGGAGTAGCAGTCATTTTAAAGGTACCGGAAGACGGAACTTGGGTGGGTCACTACCTTTGACCTCTTCTTAAGTGACTTTTCCCACAAAACCGACACTTAAGAATTACCAGTATGATATCAGTATGCCATAAAGTATATTCTATAAAGGTTTCACTTATGTACTCAACATGCTGATTAAAAGTGATAATTAGCATTAATTAGGTCGTTCTTAAGTGGCCAAACCCACAACGTGTTCACTTAAGAATGGCCGTTTAGGGATCCATGGCCCCTTAGGTGTTCAACCCAGGTGTCAAACCTTTTGTACTCGCTATGCTTATTAAATCTCTCTGGGCTCTCTGACTATTAGCCCATCCCTCCCTGTAGCAAGGCAAGCAAGGGTTCAGCAATGGAATGAGGGATCTACAAACATTGCTCAAACATATGAAGCAGATGATGTTCATGGTGTAGCAACAGATGGTTCATAGTTCCAGGAAAGGATGTTTGCGTTCCTCGTCGAGTAACGGCAGCCTCAACTTGCAGTGAGCCTTGGAAACGGTCAAGTACTAACCGATGGTTCCAAATAATCTGCTGAAATGTATTACATGGAACATTAACAGTTTGCAGAAATGCAAGGCAACCCTGTATTGCTTTCAGAAGTCAGAACTGATGTTCGTTATGCAAAAAATGCAGAATACATATATCATGACAGAATAATACTAATCCCTCTACACGAGGACTTAACATTTACATAAAAATACTATTCCATCAAAAGTGATCGACAACAAACGTGACAACACATGTACTGAATCTCGATGTTAAAATATTTTTGATGGTAAAACTATCACCATCATTAATGTATATGAGCCACATGATAGTGAAGTGGTACCTAAATCTCTTGACAGTGATGCATAATGATACTGTCTCACTGTGTGGAGATTTTAATTCTCGTCACCCTCTCATGGGCTCTGAAGGAAGCACCATAACCAAAAACGGTAAGGTTTATTATGAATATATCCAAAACACTAGTGACCTACATCACCTATTATGCTCCTTAAAAAAGACTCATTTCTTAGGTGGCAAATTATATAGCTCTATACTATCAGTGCACATTCCCAATCACTGCAAATGTTGTCCCGTCCTTGGTGATCATTGGGCATTCCGTATTACCCTCCCATTTCGTGAAAGAAGCCCACCCCATTCATGCTTTCGGTACTGTCTTGCTAATAAACATCATGATGAATTTATTAATGCTGGAATAAAGACTTTATTCCAACTAGCCCTGATCAGTTTAATGAAACTCAGCAAGGTGGTATCATTACCCAACTCTACCCCCAGAAACCTGTCAATAATAGGTCTCCATTCTCCAGTGGCAAACGAGCATAGTACCTGAACAAAGATCCTGAAATAAAGCTACTTAGAAAGTTAATAAGGTCAGAGTAAATAAATTAAAACACTTGGGAAGAAACCCCAACTACTCCCACAAGTAATGTGTGGAGGGAAATCAACAAAATTAGAGGTAATGCATACAAAGTACCTTCCAACCCTCATCCATAGAGGGTAACTTTGTCACTCATCGGCAAATGCTACGAAAACTCTCTTGTTAATCTTCTAATATCCGTACGTGGGTGCTCCCTATAGTCAAAACACAAAAATGAAAATAACTACCATGAGGCTAATGCACCATTCATAAGCCATGAACTTACAGCCATTATGACTAGCAAAATCCAGTGCACCTGGGAATGATAAATATCATATTTACCTGACATCCTACCTCTCTAAACCTATAAAAAAAATTCTTCTCACTTGTCTGCTGCACCAAACCAAAGATCAAATTCAGTCATAAGTTTTAGGTTTCCAAGAGGGGAAAAGAACACAAATGTGGAAGTAGTGCGCTTTTCTTCTTCCTTCATAGATTTCAAGGTAGCATTCGACAGAGCCTTCCCTACTGCAATACCAAGGCACCTATAGTGCTTATGATGACTAGAGTTTGGCCTTCCACAAGTAGGAGTTTTGTCCTCTTCACAATCTAAGCTATCATAATGAACATAATAAACGTAATATATGCCATGGTGCAGTAAATGTTGTTACTGGGATGTTGATAGCATCAATGTTCCATGCATTGAAGCAAAGAACAATTTTAGGCAGTTTTGGCCTTCCATTTTAAGTTGGTCTTTATGAGATTAAAGTATCGAGGGCGCCGAACATGCCAAACTCTATAATTAATCTCATTAGACAAGGTAAGGTAAATTTGTGGTCTGGATCGTAACTGCAGAAGTCTTATGCTGAGTAGGTGTTGACTTGGGTAATAAAACTATGAATTAACGGAGGTCCAACTCTTTCGTCATGACAAGATCTTTAACAGTCACTGGGCAACCAACAATGATTTTCATCGCCTTTTTCTGTAAAACTTCAAGGGGTTTGAGAGTATTTTGTCGCAGGATATGTACATCAACCTTATGGCTATTAGGGAAGCACCTATGCATCTGTTATTTATATGTCTCAAACGCTCCAAGCAATATTCCCTGATGTTTTGAACGATTTAGTGAGTGAAGTGGAACATGAGGTGTAGAGTTGAAATCACAACACGAAGATACTTCTAGGTTTCAGTTTTTGCAATAACTGCAATACCTAACCATGGAGTGCATGGCAGTGTATTAGATCTGAAAATTTACTTAGTCTTGATAGCGTTGATTATGCATGTTCAGGTCATGGGAAGCTCACATTTTGCTAAATCTCTGAACATAGTCCCCCTATCTAAGACCTGAATGAGAATGTCATCATAGGACGTGATGCTACGAAGGTCTCCTAACTCACTGTTATGCTTGCAAATTGTTCATAAGTATATCTAGGAGGTTGTCTGGTCATTTTCGGCATTTTTCGCCCATATTGCCAGAATCGAGTTAAGTGCGTTTCTAAGGAGTTTCAGGGCCCAACCGCTATTTTTTTTAAGTGGTAACAGCCATTTCTGATGTCCGAAATCTATTTTTTTTTTTTTTTATCTTATCATAGAAAATCGGCAATTGTGACGTAATAAGTAGATACAATAAAAAATGAGATTTTCTGAAAGATAAAATTTCACAGAAGTTGAGACCAACATTCATTTTTTCGGAATAATTTCAATAATTTTATTTCTTTTATACAAATAAACATTTGCCGTTCATATGAGGTACTTTAATTTCTTTGTTTTCATATTTAGTTTCATCTGAGGAAAATATCTTGAAAAAGCAACCCCCCCCATATTGGGGGTAGGTTTGCCAAATGATCCGGATCACCACCAAAATAATTATATTTTGGAATATAGTTATAGCTATATTCTATAAGGAATATAGAATATAGTTAGGCTAAGACACACCTCAGGCAAAAAAAAAAAAAAAAAAAAAAAACTATCTGTCCATATCTTTTCGTGTTAGAAAAATATCCTGAACCCGAACCATGATCCGGTTCACCACCAAAATGTCATGGTGTCTGGGAAAAATCTCATTAAAATCTGTTCATAACTTTTTGAATTATCAAATATAACAAACAATCAACAAACAAACAAACGGAAGGAACAATATATATAAACATATAATGGGATACACGGAAATGGTCTGTATATACTTATATACCGCCCCGATCACATTAGATATGGTCATATTACATCAGGTAAGGTCAGAATAGATCAGATCAGGTCAAATCACAAGTCAGATCACATCAGATTACATTTGATCTGGTCAAATCGCATCAAGTCATGTCATATCACATCAGATCAGGTCAGATTGCTTCAGATAAGGTCATATCACATCAGATACGGTCAGATTCCATCAGGTCAGTTCAGAATACATCAGATCAGGTCAGAATACATCAGATAAGATCAGGTTACATCAGATCAGTTCAGATCCCATCATGCCACATCAGATCTGGTCAGATCACATCAGGTCAGGTCAGATTACATCAGATCAGGCCAGATCACAACAGATTACGTCAAATCACATCAAATAAGGTCAGGTTACATCAGGTCAGATCACAAAGGTCAGGTCAAATCACAGATAAGGTCCCATCGAATATGGTCAGTCAGAATATGTCAGAATACATGTTATCAGGTCAGAACGCATCATTTTACATCAGACCAGGTCAGTTCATGTCAGGTCAGATCACATCAGATCAGGTCACATAAAAAGGGTCAGATCACGTGCTCTGACGTGATTTGATGAGATTTAACAAGATCTGACCTAATCTATTGAGATCCGACTCGATCTGATGTAATCAGATCTGATCTGATGTGAGATGACTTTATTCAATAACAAGATTAATTGGAATTGGGATTAATCTCGATGGTGGACAATTGGTAATATTATTATACGCAGATGATGTAATCTTAGCAGAATATGAATATCCACACAAATCATATTTAAATGGATATCGTATATAAATGGTGGAAAGAATGGAGACATTAACTGCAGCAAAACACAAATTTTACATGCTCGCACACTATTCTGGCAGAAGATCTTGCTGTAAGAGCATCAGCAGCCTCTGGTTCATTGCATTCCTCTTATTGGATAAGTAATAAGATGGAATACAAAACTTTCAAGAAACTACGATGCATGCATTGCAATTTCAGTGCAGGCGTTTTGGGGCTTGATGCTGCACACAATCGTGTTCTGAGGACATAGGTATTGTCCTTACGAGGAGAAATGGGGTATAGACTTAAGATACGGTCAGACTACCCATAGATTCGTGAAATCCAGCGATTTTTAATGGAATCGATCCCCTGGACTTCCGACCACACGTCCGATGCGATGGATACCCCACTCTTCCATCGATGGACGAATGAAAAAAGCACACTTTGAGAATCTACAGTATACATGGTATGCATGTATTTTAACTTCAAATTATATAATTTAGATTATTCATATTATTTTTACATCAATATTTGCATTTATATTTAAGCTAAAATACAAATCAAAAATAAAAATAAGCAGTGACCATGGATTCTCATTTGACAAACGAATATAAACAAATGCGTAGCTACCAACCCGTGAATATTCGAAATGTGGAATTCTGAAGCAAAAGATTAGAACTCCAGAATCAAGAAAGAGTAGCAAGAGTTAGGGTTAGTCCCTGCGGTCACGATTTGTTCAGATGCGATTCCACTGGATAAAGCCGGTGATTCTTTTCGCAGTGTGAACACTGCGGATGGATAAGTTGATTCCAACCCACAGAAAACGGCTGGAAATATATGGGTAGACTGATCGTACCTCAAATGTTTTTTCTTTTTTATTATCATTTTTTTTGCAAGAGCGTGCTCAGATTCGCGGATTCATGTATGCTAAAGGAAGAAGGTCATGTGATGTGATTTGACCTGATCTGCTGTAATCTAATGTATTCTGACCCGCGACTGATAAGAGTTGACGTAATCTGACCTGATTTAATGTAATCTGGCTTGTTCTGGTGTGATTTTACCTGATCTGATGTGATCTGACCTAATTTTATTTAATCTGACCTGTTTTGATATTATTTGATGTGATCTGACTTGATCCGATGTGATATGAAGTTATCTGATGTGATCTGACTTGATCCGATGTGATATGAAGTTATCTGATGTGATCTGACTTGATCCGATGTGATATGAAGTTATCTGATGTGATCCTGATCTGATGTGATATGAACTGTTCTGGTGTGACGTAACCTGATCTGACGATGTGATCTGACCTGATCTGATGTGATATGAACTGTTTTGGTGTGACGTGACCTGATCTGACCTAATTTTTATATTCTGATGTGATCTGACCTGATCTGATGTGATATGAACTGTTCTGGTGTGACGTGAACTGATCTGACCAATTTTTTATATTCTGATGTGATCTGACCTGATCTGATGTGATATGAACTGTTTTGGTGTGACGTGAACTGATCTGAACTAATTTTTATATTCTGATGTGATCTGACCTGATCTGATGTGATATGAACTGTTCAGATGTGACGTGAACTGATCTGATGTGATCTGACCTAATCTTTTATATTCTGATGTGATCTGACCTGATCTGGTGATATGATTATATTTGATGTGATCCAACCTGATCTGATGTGATTTGACCTAACCGATGTGATCTGTTGTGATATGAACTGGATCATGTAATTTGACCGTATATGACATAATCTGACTTGATCTGATGTGATTTGACCTATCTGATGTGACCTGATCTGATGTGATCCGATGTAACCTAACCTGATCTGATGTGATCTGATATGATTTTTTATTTTATTTAATGTGATCTGGCCTGATTTCATGTGATGTGATATGAACTGATCTGATGTAAACTGATAATGTAATGTGACCTGATCTGATCTAAAGCAATTTGATCTGATGTAATCTGACCATATTTGGCCATGTAATTTGACCTGATCAACATGATCTAACCTAATCTGGTGTGATTTGACCTGACCAGTGATCCGACCTGATCTTATGTAATCAGAAATGATCTGATGTGTGATTTAACCTGACTTATGTCAGGTTATTATGTAATCTGACCTGATCTCATATTTGACCTAATCTGAAGCAATTTGACCAGATCTTATGTGATCTGACCTGATCTTATGTATTCTGACATGATATATGTGATGTGATTTTATGTAATCTGACCAAATCTGACGTGGGGTGATCTGACCTGATCTTATGAGATCTGACCTGATTTGATGTGATCTGATGTGGTATGACCTGATCTGATGTATTCTAATGTGATCTTAACCTGGTCTGATGTGATATGTTATATTACCATATTGATGTGATATAACCTGATCTGATTGATTTGACCTAACCGATGTGATCTACCCTGAGCTGCTATGATCTGACCTGATCTGATTTAATCTAACCTGTTCTGATATCATTTGATGTGTTCTGACTTAATGTGATATGAAGTGATCTGATGTGATCTAGCCTGATCTGATATGATCTGACCTGATCTGATGTATTCTAATGTGATTTGACCTGATCTGATGTATTCTAATGTGATTTGACCTGATCTGATGTATTCTGTGATTTGACCTGATCTGATGTATTCTAATGTGATTTGACCTGATCTGATGTGATCTGACATGATCTGATGTGATCTGACATGATCTAATGTTATCTGACCCGATTTTATGAAATCTGACCTCATCTGATATGATTTGATGTGACTATTCCTGATGTGGTCTGATAAGATCTGATCTGGTATATTCTGATGTGATTTGATCTGGTGTAATCTGACTTTATATGATTTGATCTGACTTAATTTGATGTGATTTGACATGCCGATGTAATCTGATGTGAACCGACCTAATCTTTTGTATTCGAATGTGACCATATTGATGTGATTTAACCTGACCTGATATGATGTAATCTGATCATATTCATGTGATGTGACATGATGTAATCCTTCCTGATCTGATGTAATTTGACCTGACCGGTGTAATCTGTTGTTGCCCTGATCTGATGTTTTATGACTTGATCTAATGTAATCTGACAGGATCTGACCTGTTCCGATATGATCTGACCTGATCTTATATAACTTAACTTAATCTTATGTAATCTGATATTTGATGTGACCTGACCTTATTTGAAGCAATTTGACCAGATCTGATGTTATCTGACCTGGCCTTATGTATTCTTATGTATTCTAACCTTATCTGAAGTGATCTGACCTGATCTTATGTAATCTGATGTGATCTTACCTGATCTGATGTGATCTAACCTGATCTGATGTGATCTGACCTGATTTGATGTATTTTGATGTGATCTTAACTGATCTGATGTGATATGACCGTATTTGATCTAACCTAATTTGATCTGATGTGATATGACCTATGTGACCTGACCTGAATTAATGGGATTTGACCAGATCTGATGCAATCTGATGTAACCTGACATGATGTGATCTAATTTGATCTGACCTGATCTGATTTGATCTAACCTGATCTGATGTTATCTGACCTGATTTTGTAATCTAACCTGTTCTTAATTTGATGTGATATGAAGTGATCTGACCGATGTGATCTGCCCTGATCTGATGTGCTTGTGACCCTGGCAAAAACTGTCCCTCCTTGCCTGCCTACCTCGTGAAGCCGTCACCTTGTTTTACCTCTCCCGGGATCACGTATCCTCAAGACCTTGCTCTCAAGATTCTCCGCTTATTCCTCGTCTCATCGACGATTACTGGTCTCCCAGAATCTTCTAGATCCGGCGTGCGTGTCATTTACGACTGACACGACACTTTACAAGGTAACTGTGTCTTCCAGTGATCCTGTGGTACGATTGACGAGCTGCATGATTGATCACCACTGCCGCTCCTGTCAAGACCACCTGCACACAGAACAGTGGCCTGTGCAAACAAGCTCCCTAGGCCGCCGACCTTAGATCGAGACTCCCTGTATTACATACCTCCGTCACCTGCCTCCTGTAATCTACCTGCATCGTCTACCCAAAAATCGAGGACGATTCTTTTCTGGTGGCCGAGCTATCTAGTCATAGATCACATCACACCTCTACCTCATCCTAGGCCTCCTACAACAGACAGGCCTCTACTGTTTGTCGCCAACATGTCCTGCACCCCTCGCGAGATGTCCATGACAAACTGCCTCGCGCACAAGTAATCCAGCGAGCAAGTGATCCAGCTGCCACAGAGTAAGCATGTTGCAAACCCTTTTTACCAGCCCGGCGGCTGTGGTGGGTGGTCCCTGTCTTAGAATTTGTGTGTTCACAATTCTGCAAGTAATGCAACAGGGTGGCGTTAGACTCGCCGCAGTATTTGCAAACCAGGCAGTCTCATTGTCAATAATTTGCCAAGCGCATGGGTAACCTAGATTGTGATATTTTCTCTATGCGCTCCCCGGAGGACCGCACATGCTGTGGCTGTGGTTCTCTGGCTTAGTCCCCTTCGGCTAGGTTTAACGATCATAGAGGATGGGGACATACCCCTGCCCTTTTCAGCTAGTTTGTCAGCAACCTTGTCCCCTTGAATGCCGATGTGGCTTGGGACCCAGTTAATGATAATTCTACCCTGACTGAGAATTCTTTGGGCTATGGTTAGTACAGTTGTCAGGAGGTAGAAGTTGTCTTGGGGCATGCTATGCTGTAAGCTGTCAATAGTTGCTCTAGAATCTGTCTGAATGACTTGCCCTGCCCTTAGGGACGCGTGTGTCAGGGCTTCCATGATCGCAACCGTTTCAGCTTGGAGCGTTGAGGCATTGTCAGTGACCCTAATGAATGCTTTGGTATCCCTTGTTGCGAAGCCGGCGCCTGCAGCGTGGTTTATGGGATCCACTGATCCGTCCATGTAGGAAGTTATGCTACCCGGAGGAGTTATTTATGTAATGACCCTTTGTGCTTGTGCCTTTAGGCTAGGCATAGAATATTGATCTTTTCTCATTGTAAGGTTTAGGATTGAGAATTCGATCATTTCGTTTGCCCACGGCGGGGGTTCTTTGTAGTCAGGGTAAGGGGAGTCCATGCCCTTGGCAAGCAATCATTCTTTTAGCTGAAAGCGTATCAATACTCTGTCTGTATGTGTGAGCTAAGAGTTGTTTGCAAACAACTGATAGTCTTGTTGTAGGCGTCTGAGTACTCTTTGTCTTAGATAAGAGTTTTTGGGTGCCTGCAGGACCTTGGAAAGGAACTGTGCTGCCATTAGATCAATTCTGGTGTCCATCGATGATAAATCAGCTTCCATGAGGAGGTTGATGACCTTTGTCCATTTAGGTGCACCTAGAATGATCCTGGCTGCTTCATTTTGTATTGTTTCCAGTTTTTCTTTTAATGTGCTGGAAGCAACGAGGACGACAGATGCATAATCAATAATAGGACGGACAGCATGTACATAGAATGATCCTAGTACTTTGTGTCCTGCTCCTATGTGTCTTCCTGTCATGACTTTCATGACTGACAGTCTTTATTTGGTCCTGTCAAGCAGATATTGGATCTCCTTTTTGAAAGTGTGTGTCCTATCCATACACCAAGGTATAGGTAGCCCTTCACCCATTCCAGATCCATAACCTGAACAGTGAGTTTTTTATTTCTGACATTAGTTCTCAGAGCCATAGCTTTTGATTTTGCTGCCGATATTTTTTGACCCGTCCTACAACACTCTTCAGACACCAGTTTCAGACAACGCTGAGCTCTAGTTAGACAGTGATTGCCTGAGGCTATGATTGCCAAGTCATCAGCACAAGAGATGATCTTGCATCCCTCTGGCAGGTATGTTGGACATGAGTGTGTTGAAAAGGGCAGGACTGAGAACCCCATCCTGAAGTGGCATATGTTGCAAGAGGTGGCCTTGAAATCTGACATTTGCTGACCTATTCTCAAAATAGTCAGCTATCCAGGCCAAGAGTGTGTCTTTGACACCTTTGTGGATTAGGGTCTCTTGAATGGCAAGCAGGCTTGCAAATTCAAAAGCCTTCTCCAGGTCTAGGAAGACAACCACGGCAGGTGAGGTGCATATTGTGCTTAGGAGTGTGGAAATGCTGTGTGCAGTGCTCTTACCCCTTGTGAACCCGTGTGAGAGCTTAGATTTAAACCAGGTCTGTGCTACTGTAGCACAAGACCGAGTGATCATAAGGGGAGACTTCAATGCACACAGTCCAGGTCGCCATGACGGCTATGACCCAAACTGTTGCAGCTCTGAAGGGAAGGAAGCTAGAAGCCTCCAAACCGAAAAAGAGCCGCTCTCCCCTCCCTAAATCCTCGAATGGCAGACTAGCTTCGGGAGAAGCATAACGTGAAACCCCAGCTAGTTTGTCAGGACAGACTGAAACTGTGCAGCAGATACCCTCACAACAGGCCGAGTCTGTACAGCCAAAGTCTAATCCCTTGACTCGAGGTGGCACTCTCAACCTACGTTCTACACCTCTCGGTAGACCCTTAATCAGTGTCTTACTTAGATGAAGATGTACGATCCTCAATCAATGAGGATCTATATATATCAGACGTCACCAGCACTAGGGCTTCTAGGGCTTCTGAAGCTGGAGACGAAGATGAAGTGACACTGAGTAACCATCATGGCACACAATCTAAGCATTCTGCAATGGAATATCTGTAGCTATAAAAGTAAGAACTCCTTTATCCAGTCAATAGTGCGAGCAAGGAGCATTGACGTCGTTATGCTCCAGGAGACACTGATTATGGGATCTGTGCGCTTCTCTGCTTATCATGTCATCGCCACTCCAAACCTGGATGGTGCTAGAGGCCTGATGACCCTGGTAAAAGAAACAATCCCGTGCTCCTTAATAGCCAATTCGCCGCACTGTGGAGATGGCATTGAATCTCTTGCTGTTTAGATACATCTGCCTGGGGGTCCTTTAAAAATATATAATGTATATAACAAACCACTGTGCTACTGCAGCACAAGACCGAGTGATCATTGGGGGAGACTTCAATGCACACATATCCATGCTGAATCTGCACAAAAGGCCGAACGCGGCATGTTCATATAGCAGAAGTGCTTGACACATTCCCAGAGATCGCTCTTCTCAACACCCAAGAACCAACGCATGTGAGGGGAGGGGTCCTAGACCTTACCTTTGCCACTGCAACAATGGTGGAGAGAATTCGGTGGTGTGTCGATGATACGGTTACTAGTGATCACTACGGCATAGTCACAACCCTCATGGATGCAGGTCCAGCCCAAAGACCACATCACATTCCAAAATAGAAAACAGACAAGGCCAACTGGATAGCCTTCCAGAAAGGCTTGGCACACTGTCTGAGAGAAAATGAACCCCATAATAATGAAAATGTGGATGTGTTAGAGGCAAGGCTAATCCAGGCCATAAATCAGGCATCACAAACCATCCCCAAAACTCGTCCATGGTCCAGAACTCACAAAGACACCTGGTACTATAATGAATAGATCAAAGAGGTCAACCACAGGGTCAATATGTGCAGAAAAAAATTCCGACGGCAAAGAACTCCCGACAATCTGGCCTTGTTGAAGGAAGCTGTTGCGGATGCCAAGGAAACCCAATAGAGTAAGGCAGGAAAAGTGGTTGGAATGGTGCCAGACTTTTGGACACCAGACCAGCCTTACAGAGTTGTGGAAACGGGTCAGGCAAGCGACAAGCCACCAAGCCCTGAGATGCACTCATCATGACCCGCACTCAGAGGCTAAAAGATTGGTGCTTGAGTTCTCAGCTAGAACCAGCAACAACCTGCCTCCAGTGATGAGGGATAAACAACAAAACTTAAATCCAGGAAGGCTTGCTCTCATCAGAGACAAGGCACTTGAACTCGATGACATGGATGCCTTGTTCTCTCTTGGGAAACTAAGAAAGTCATACAAAACCAGCTCTGGATCAGCACCGGGATCTGATGGGATCTCCCACCCCATTATTTCGCATTTAGGTCTGGCAGGAGAGCTTGCATTCTTGCAGCTCATCAACAAATCCTGGCAAACCGCCACAGTGCCCCAGAGCTGGAAACAAACCACAATAGTTCCCATCCCGAAACCAAAGCAGCCTGGCAAGTACCGTCCCATCTCTCTTCTCAGCTGCCTGGGTAAAACAGCTGAGATGGTACTCAACAGGCTCCGATGGAAGACGGGACCCCCTCATGAACACCTGCATGGGTTCACAAGGGGTAAGAGCACTGCACACAGCATTTCCACACTCCTAAGCACAATATACAGCTCACCCGCCATGGTTGTCTTCCTAGACTTGGAGAAGGCTTTTGAATTGGCAAGCCTGCTTGCCATTCAAGAGACCCTAATCCACAAAGGTGTCAAAGGCAGACTCTTGGCCTGGATAGCGGACTATTTTAAAAATAGGTCAGCAAATGTCAGATTTCAAGGCCACCTCTCGCAGCACATGCCACTTCAAAATGGAACACCTCAGGGTGGGGTTCTCAGTCCAGCCTTTTTCAACACACTCATGTCCAACATACTCAACATTCACCTGCCAGAGGGATGCAAGATCATCTCATGCTGATGACATGGCAATCATAGCCTCAGGCAATCATTGTCTAACTAGAGCTCAGCGTTGTCTGAACCTGGTGTCTGAAGAGTGTTGTAGGACGGGTCAAAAAATATTGGCAGCAAAATCAAAAGCTATGGCTCTGAGAACTAATGTCAGAAATAAAAAACTCACTGTTCAGGATATGGATCTGGAATGGATGAAGGACTACCTATACCTTGGTGTATGGATAGGACACACACTAACTTTCAAAAAGGAGATCCAATACCTGCTCGACAGAACCAAGTAAAGACTGTCAGTCATGAAAGTCATGACAGGGAGACACATAGGAGCAGAACACAAAGTACTAAGATCATTCTATTTACATGCTGTCCGTCGTATTATTGACCGCTTCTGTCGCCCTCATTGCTTCCAGCACAACATTAAAAGAAAAACTGGAAACAATACAAAATGAAGCAGCCAGGATCATTCTAGGTGTACCCAAATGGACAAAGGTCATCAACCTCCTCATGGAAGCTGATTTATCGTCCATGGACACCAGAATTAATCTAATGGCAACACAGTTCCTTTGCAAGGTCCTGCAGGCACCCAAAAACTTATCTAAGACAAAGAGTACTCAGACGCCTACAACAAGACTATCAGTTGTTTGCAGACAACTCTTGGCTCACATACAGCCAGAGTATTGATACGCTTTCAGCTAAAAGAATCATTTCTTGCCAAGGGCATGGACTCCCCACACCATGAATACAAAGAACCCCCGCCGTGGGCAAACAAAATGATCGAATTCTCAATTCTAAATCTTACTAGTCTAAAGGCACAAGCACAAAGGGTCATTGATCAATTAACTCCTTCAGTGGATCCCATACACCACACTGCAGGCGCCGGCTTCGGGTAGCATAACTTCCTACATGGACGGATCAATTAACTCCTTCAGTGGATCCCATACACCACACTGCAGGCGCCGGCTTCGCAACAAGGGATACCAAAGCATTCATTAGGGTCACTGACTGAAACGGTTGCGATCATGGAAGCCCTGACACACGCGTCCCTAAGGGCAGCACACGTCATTCAGACAGATTCTAGAGCAACTATTGACAGCTTACAGCATAGCATGCCCCAAGACAACATCTACCTCCTGACAACAGTAGCCCAAAGAATTCTCAGTCAGGGTAGAAGAATTGTCATTAACTGGGACCCAAGCCACA
>NW_020869147.1:1151854-1156938 GCF_003789085.1 Penaeus vannamei
TGCTGAGGGAACCTGGCTCCCATTACTGCTTGATACCACAGCTTCAGTGGGTGCAGTCCTTCCTTGTAGATGGTCCTCCAGTCGCTGCAGCCTGTCCTCGCTCGTCCGGGCCATCTCCTCCATCCTGCGAAGCATTTCCTCCCTGTTCTGGGCGATCAGCTCGGTCATCCTCTGCACCATCTCCTCCATGATCGTGACTTCGCCCTCCACAGCTTGAATTGCATCCTGTACTTGGGTGTCGGAACCCTGCACCACTATGAGGGACGCACGGTGGTCAGGTGAAGAGGTACGCGAGCTTGGCTGGCTCGAAGACCTTGTTGCACGTAAAGGCCTCCCACGTCCAGGCATAGTACGAAGCCTGGTGACAAAGGGAGCGAAGTCCCACACACACACTGGAGCAGTACAGCACAAACACACAAGTACAAAAAGTAGCCAGAGATACTGGCTAACACACGAAACAAAGTGAACAGTGATGCGTGATCAACTGAGCCAAACACTGGCGCATTAAAACTTAAAAACTGCCCGTAAACTGGGTAAAATACAAAAAAAAAACAAAAAAAAAAAACGAACCAAGTGTGAACAAAGGGGAAAAAGTAAAATTAGCAGGGGTAAAAGCAAGATTAAAGCACAGTAAAATAAAAGTGTCCCTATACCTAGCAAGAGCTGGTGAGCGGGCATTAGTAAAAACAGACAAAAATTGAAATACTGAAAGAGAAAAGCCTCGCTCAAAAGTACTAAAATACTACAAAATCTGAAAGAAAACAATACACAGAACATAAAACACAAGAAATGTGGCTCTTCTAAAACTACTAAAATAGCTAACCTAACAGGAAAAAGCTAAACACTGGACGTTAAAAATCTTCATATTAGTCAACGAGCAGAGAAAGCTCATAAATACACTCCTGGTAGGTCCCACTCGCTGCCACCAAAATTGGGTGTACCTGTAAGGTTATGTGAATGAGGAACCCAAACGAAGCCAACCGTGAGGCGGAAGACTTCAGGCTTAGGGGCCAAGGAAAATGAGGGGGCCCCGTTCGTTCCTCGCAAAGGGGGTGATGGGACCAAGTTGAAGGCTCGGAACCAACACGACCTCACAAGCCAAATTATCCCCGGAGATGCAGGTCTACCAGGAGCGTGACCAATATGAAGACGGTACATAAAATACAATAAAAATAAATCCTAAAAGGAACTGTAAAAACAAACAATGTGCAGAAGGCACCAAAATAAAACTGAAGTTAGAGCTTAAAAAGTGACACGGGCCAGAAGGGCTTAAAAGCAGTAAAACTTGCCAGAAGGGCTGAAAAATTATTAAAGATATGCCAGAAGGGCTTAAAAGCAGTAAAAATAAGCAACATTAACAAAACTAAGATTCCTAAAATCACAGAAGGAAGGAGAGGTAAAAGGGAACATGAAGAAAAGTAAATGAAAAGATCGTAAGAACAGAAAAGTAAAAAGTAAAAGCTGAAGTAAAAGTTCAGGTAAAAGATGAGTAAAAGGGTAAAACGAATAAAAGAAACGTAAAAAGGAACCAGTAAAAGCAAGTAAAACTCAGAGTAAGTAAAAAGTAAAAGTAAAGGCACACATGGTTCAAGGTAAAAAAAAAAAAAAAAAAAAAAAAAAAAAAAAAAAAAAATAGAGTAAAACAGTAAAATAACACGTCCAGCATAAATACACCTAGGCAAGTAAAAGGGGCAGTACAACCTTGTTTCAGCATCCGAGGTGTAGAATCCAGACAGGTAAATCCATAGGGTAAAGTCACACAGTCAGAGTATCCACTTCGTTTATTTAACAACAACAACAACAAGTGTTAAGAAGAGGGAGGGGGAGGGGAAGGAAGAGTGGGGATAGGAGAAGGATAAGGAGGAGGAAAGAATTTCAGAAAAAGAAGGAGCCGGGGCTTCACCCAGCCTGCGGGGTAAACTTGGGGTAATAGAAGGCTCAGGCCTTCCTTGTTTCTCTTTCCAGGTGTGTCTCCGATGTCCTTTCCGACCCCGTGGTATGGGAGGGTTGTGAGGTTTTCAACCTCCTCCCCCCCCACAGACCTTACCCATCACCTATCCTCCCCCCCCCTTTTTTTTCCTCTATCCTCATATCCCTCTCGTTATCCGCACCCTATCCTTGTCCCCTCGCTTTTTATACTCCCCTCTACTTCTGTGCTAGTTTCTCCCTCTTTTACTCTTTTCCTCTGCTTGTTCTACTTCTTATCTTTATCTCTAACCTATCCTACCTCCATCCTATCCCTATCCTATCCTGTATCCTGCCGCATTTCCCCTCGTACCCCTCTTATTCGCACCCTCTTCTTGTTCCTTCGCTTTTTCACTTTCCTCTACTTCTACGCTCATTCCTCCCTTCCCCATTCATTTTCTCCCGTTTGCCCTACCATCTACCTTTAACCCTATCCACTCCTGCCCCCATCCTATCCCTATCCTACCCAGCATCCTCCGTAATCCACAGGGCGAGTCGAGCACAGCGGACCACTTCCCCAGCCAGCCTGGTTTCTACGCTTTTATTTTACTTCTGTTTTAAGCTGGCTTTATATACTTGTATTTTACGTTAATTCACATCCTTTTGTATATTACTGAATAAAACTTTCACTGAATTTGTTTGCTATCCGCCTATATCCCACAAGGATTCACATGATGTGCGGATAAGGGGGCATCCTCATCTGCTGCGATTTCTCTCGTACTTTTTATTCCTTTTATCCTAAGTTCAGTTTTTTTTTAATTGGTTTCTTTTTACTTACTGATCATTTTAATCTCTATTTTACTTCGAGAGCAAGTCATTTATTTTAGTATTTTTATTTGTGAATCGCAGCAGATGGTTTTACGTATTTTTTATGATAATCATTTTCTCATTTATTTCCTTTGATGGCTTATTGTTTTTAATTGTTCTTTTATCTTGTGTATATGTTCTTTTATTTTAATATTTCCTATTTATTGTTTTAATGATTTTTACCGCTACACCTCCGTCCGCGCGAGGTAATGTAACCCCCATGATTTTGTTAAATAAACAAGAGCTTACCTGGATCTTTAGGTCCGAGTTTCTTTCGTGTTGTCATCGTGGATGATTTAAAGAGATTGACACCCCCACGACGGACAAGACGATTGGCTCTTGGTGTAACTGCTTTGGGTGAAGTTGCGCAATACATGCTTTGGGCTAGTGCCTTTAATTACAGCCTTGATGTGCGAGTAATTAAAAGCACGACGCACAGTGGCAGCCGATAGTTTCGCTGCGAAGTGTTCGGCCGAACACATAAGGGCTCACGCCCGTTCGGCAGGGTTCCGACCCCGACCGGCCTTCCCAAATAGAGACTGTTGGCTACCCTGTGTGCTTCACCGTTTTTTGATACCATTTCCGCCCTTTCATCGTCCAGTTGAATTAGCTCTGCTAGCCTCCCCTCTACCCATCATCCATCACCCTCGCTATGGCGTAACCCTATGGGTCACGTTATCAAATTAGCGTATTCTGGGGAGCCTATCTCTTGCGAGGAGGCTCTCCAGAATATCTTCATTATCACTGAGGTGGCAGTCACACACCTCTTTAAGGTCCATAATGGCTTCAAGGTGACAGTTGCCAAACCCGAACACTTGACCCCATTTCTTTCGGCCGACGGCCAAAGAAAGCTCAAAGATCACGGCTTCTCGCCTGTTCCCTCCCCCGAGATGAAGGCTAAGTGTACGATCGTGGCGAAAAAGATCGACAAGACGATCCCCCCACGATCGTGCGAGTCCATCTGCCAAGAGGTTTCCGTCAAGAACGGTGTCACTGTTCTCGACGTTTACAAGCCACCCGAGTCGCGAATCGTCAAGATTCGTGTCTCATCCCCCGAGGAAGCCCAGAAACTTCTCTCTCGGGGACTCATGATGTTTAATACATCGGTCCCCACCTACAATTTGGAACCCGAATGTTTTATTCACATAGACCAATGCCTCAACTGCTACCGTTTTCACCACAAAAAAACCCAATGTACACACCCCAGAGATGCTCTCGGTGCGCCGGCGACGGTCATTTCTTCGCCAGGTGCACTGAAACCATCAAATGCTGCAACTGCGAGGGATCGCATGTCGCAGTTAGTGGATCCTGCCCTAAACGGAAGGAAATACTGAAGGCAAAACGAGCTGAGCTCCGCCAAAAACAATAACACTGTCCCTTCCTACGCAACAACAGCTGCTACACGACCTGCTCAGACCAGTACACCCAGACGACCCACGACTTCCCTCGGACAACTCGTTTTGCAACCTCAGCCACAACGAAGACAAAAAGAAACTGCACAGGCACGCCAAACTACAAATACCACTGATCACAAACGCAAACAAAACCACACCACCATCCATGCATACAAAAAAAGACAAAAAGGATCCTCCTGCCCCCGAGGCTCGTCGTCGTAGATTGGATGACACCATTCTTGACGACGACAGTAGCGACTCCGACATCGATGTCGAAAGCGTTCTCGAGGCCGGGCTTGGGCTCTCGGCTGGAGCCATGCTCCCTGCCAGGGGACCCCTGGGACAGCGCGGAAGCATCGGGAATTGGTCCGCCGATTCCCAGGACTTCCGCGTCGGTTCACAGGAATCCCTGCCTGACCTCGAGGATCCGTCGATCGTGCAACGATCGCGGAGCCGCTACAGGGCTCAGGTTACGCCACGCAAGGTACACCCAGGTAGAATGGGTGTACCTTGAGTGTCTAACTGACGACCGACCGAGCCGACGCGGGTTCTTCCACCCCGATGGAGGACCCGTGTTGGCTAGGTCGATCTAGACGCGCAATCCCACGCACGAGCTGCATCTAAACAAAACAAAAACTCTCTCCTTCACACACAAACACTCTACTCTCACCAACAACAAAACACTAACAAACACAAACTCCAGCTTGTTCTGATGGAATGAAGCACTCAGACGGTTCCCTGTAGTGGGTCGTGACCGATCTTTACACGTCTGAACTCCGTGAGGAAGCCTCTCGCTTCCTCCTTAACATCCTGTGGGGTGAGTTGACCTGTAGACAGACCAACAAACTCCGTGCTTGACTCACCACTGGCTGGATGGACTCACCCTCCATCCTTCGTTCCGGCTGGAGATCAGGTTTC